>JAEUWP010000272.1:0-21187 GCA_018524725.1 Podaxis mareebaensis | reverse complement strand
TGTCACGCGGTTCCAGGACCCCATGCACAGCTTCATATATGGCAAGTGATCGATCAAAAACAGACCATGTCCCTCTCAGCGACGGTACAGAGCCACTCAACAACCTGCCTTACCGTTGGTCGCTTACTTGGGAAGGAGGAGTACCATAAGCAATTAAATTAGATACTAAGTGTGAGTTGAGTGCCCAGGGATGAACTAATGACCACCTTTGGTTTGATCGCATCATCTCTGCAAAGTTATTAGGGCAGGACACCGCTGCTGACTGCACTACTCCCAATCGAGGGTCTATAATCACGTAGAAAGCTGAATTGAGAAACTCCATTATTTCTGGCGCGAGCGGTTCCAGAACCTTTGCAAGCCAACTTCAAGATTGATACGGTCATTAATAAGGCGCGAATACGGGCAGGATACAAAAACACCAACCATAGTTGGTGTAAGCGTGTGCGCCTGCTTCCCGTAGGTCCTTGTAGGTGAGGCAGGTAGCCCCCGGCGAACTTCTTGTTCTAAGCCTAATCTATAGTTGCCCAGCACTATATGAAATAACTATCCCACGTGGAGGGCCTTCCCGGCATCGTGTGTTACACGCTGCAAACATTCTAGCGCCCAAAGTATGGGAGATATATTGAGCGACGCCACACGTGAGGAGAATCAGCGGGCACGATCGAATGTCTTCTAGAGCATCCTACACCGGTGCTGAGCGTAAACTAGTCCTTGCGTTTAATGTTGGGACCACTCATAGTGACATTTCTTATACGTGCGCTCCCTATAATTCCTTCGAGATGCCTGTCACCCACACAGCGCATTTTGCCAGAATCCTCGATCCCGGGATTGAGCCGATGATCTATCGGATAACGAGGTTGCGTCGACTCTTTGCTTTTGCACGGCAGATCTGACTCGCAAAACGTCAGGTTCCCCGGTCAAGCGATTCGAGGCTGTTGCGCAAGGGTGCCGACGGTGATATACTATGCAGAGGATGGGACTCCCCGTGCAATCGGTGCTGAGACTGAAAGCGAAGGGATCGAAGTTCTCGCTGAAGAATCAAACTGGATGAAAGCAGAATTGTATTTATTCTCTTAGCATTGTCTGTTGTGTGTCCTCTAAGCTCATTGCCACCAGGTTCAGGCTTCATCTTCGACCTAGAGACCAGTCGTCGAGTTCCGCCGCTGCGAACATACCGCCGCTTCCTGTCGGGAAAACCATCGTCGACGTCTTCGCGGACTTCCTCCGGTATATGAAGCGAAGTGCGAGGACGTATATCGAGGAAACGCATCTGGAGGGCGTAAAGGACCAATTGGAGCCGGGAAAAGAAGTATATATTTTATCACACCCAAATGGGTGGGGAGCAGCTCAGAAAACGCTGATGAGGAAGGCTGCCGTCAAAGCAGAACTAATCCAGGACAAACAGGCGGACTACGAACGCGTGTCCTTCGTCACTGAAGGAGAAGCGAGTCTGAATTTCTGTATTACCAAGGGGCTGATGAACGACTCTATCCGGGCAAGTCGTCACTTATGCCCACCTTTAATCCCAACTTATTCCAGATTTCCTATAGCGTTGTCATGGCGTAACCATAGTTGATGCCGGTGAAGGGACTCTGGAGATCAGCACCTACGCAAAGAAGTCATCTGAAAGTAGCGAATTCCAGCAGATTGCAGCCCCTCGGTGTAAGCTTCATACGCATTCATGTCACACGATAGTATTGACGAAGGTCGGTTAGCTTATTTCAAAGGATCGGTCTTCGTTACGCATGCTGCGCAAAAGTACCTTGATGGTTTGTTGGATAATACCGGTGGCTGATTGACAATCGGTCTCATGAAATTCTGCAGAATACTTGTCAGGGTCACGCTATCACGATGACGTCCCCTTCATGACAGAGATATTCGACAGAACTACGAAGCTATGCTTCCGCGGTCCAAGCGATCCCTACTACATCAGATTCTGGCCCACTTGCTATAGGGATCCAAGTCAAGGGATCCGAGGAGGTCGGCTGAGGTTGGAGGGGTGCGTTTCGCCTTGGAGCAAGATTGGCTTCTCCTTGTCCTGATTTCGTCCAGATCTGTTATTGCCAACTTCTTTGAACCTTCGATCCGGTGTTTAGTCAACGGAGTGCTGGAGCAAGAACGTATTGCTACGAAACCAATCACCGCGAGTGTTTTTGTAGTCTGAAAGGGATCATGAGGCTCAGGTAGCTTTAGACCGTCTTCCTCGTCGGTAGTTTTGCCGCAAGCGACTACCTCTTCTCTGAACTGGAAAGGAGGCTCCAGCCACGTCGGTTCAGAGTGTACCGACTATATCCTCACTTGTGAGTCATTCAGCTGACGTGTACCCTTCAACCTACTGAATAGGAGCGAAGTGACAAAATGATTGCTGACGGGTCAATCGCACACTATCTGCGTTGCAAGCGTCAACAGAATGGTCAAAAATGGTCAACAAAGTGATATTCTAAGGTGGACAAAATAAGGAATTAGGCGCTTTCTTTTGGATACGCAGAATAAACGTTTCTCCCGCTGTATGAACAGAGACATTCTTCTCCACTGCATGTGAGTACTCTGCGGGAGCATCCATGGAGCTACAGGACGGCATACTACTTGCATCATGCCTTCGTAGAACATCTTACACCTGGGAGGATGACGAGGCGAGCTGTGGATGAATTTGGCACAAAACACCGCAACTCCATCGAGGACGTGCCTTATGCCTCAATATGTGCACAACTCGCTTCCATCGCACCTCTTCGTGGAGACTCCACTGCCAGCGTGCTAGACCACGAGAAAGCCATCTCAAACCTCGTTGCGGACTAAGCATGGAGGGCTAGGTTAGGCTGAAACTCTTTGCAATAGCATCCTGGGTCAGATATGTGGGAGAGAGGAGGTATATGCCGTAGAGAGTGACAATTGCGTTGCTCGTTTTTGATTGCATCATTTGTGCAAATAGGGATGTCGCCGGCCAACTGTTATTAGTTCCCGGACGTCTCCATGGCCACATTTGCGAAATCTACTTTCAATGCAGCAGTTTACTCTGCCTCTAGACCAACATACCCAAAACAACTGTTCGATTATATTTTTGACTATCACCAACGTAAACCAAACGCGGGATGGGGACGGGCAATCGACCTAGGCTGCGGCACTGGTATGTATCAAACCCACACAGACCACTTACTCCGGCACCTGCTTGGATTTCTTCGAACCTAATGGAGTGTAGGGCAGGCGACTGTACATCTCTATCCGTTCCGTGAAATAATAGGTCTCGATCCTTCGGAGAATATGATAAAGGCGGCAATGGCCAACCGTGCCTCCTCTCCGGCCTCTGACATCACCAAAGATGGTGTGGGTACTACGGCCTCGAGTTGTAGCCACAAGTTTCAGTTTAGGCGTGGTAACGCGGAGAACTTGGGGAGTGCTGGAATCGGAAATGAGAGCGTAGATTTGGTTGTCGCCGGTTAGTCTAGCACTTAAGTTGTGCCAAGCTTTGATGAAACTCATGATCCTTCCGTTCCTATAGCGCAAGCTTGCCATTGGTTTGATTGGAGTAAGGTCTGGCCGGAGGTGGAGAGAGTGTTGCGGGTGGGAGGTACTGCGGCGTTTTGGGTAAGCGTTCTGTTCGTTATTAAAGGGACATGATCGTTAATTTCCGGCACATATATCCATGTCTAGGTGTACTCGGAATTCCGGTTGCCAGAGTATCCGTCCGTAACGCCTCTTATAACGGCATACGCGCAAGGAAGCGACCCAGTCACCAGTCTAGGCCCATATTTTGAGAGACCGGGACGAACGATACTCGAGAACCATTTGCTGGATGTTCCGTCCCCTGATCGGGTGAAAGCTGTGAAGCTCGCAGACGAAGAGAGGGTCTACTTTGCTGGTACGTTCGTTTCCATCTGAATACAAGAAAAATTGGAAGTTAATCTGTGGATTTAGGTCATTACCACACCGAAACCCTCCCGGTTTCACAGACCCTTCCCGTCATCATGCGTAAGGAAATGCGGTGGCGCGATTTATTGGGATACTTCCGAACTTGGAGCTCGTTGCTCAAGTATCATGAGGTTTATCCTCAGGATAAAGTCAGACCGCACGATGGACGATTCTTAGAAGATCTCAATCAGGTTTCGGGGTCATTAACGACGAGTGAAGCAGAAGATGTGGGCGTGGGAGGTGGAGACATCGCTGTGCGATTTTGGAAGGACTTGAGAAGTGCTGCACTAAACGAGACAGGTGGTAAGGCAAAGGTTGGGGTGGACGATGCTTTGGTTGTTGAGTGGCCATTGGCCCTGATTCTTGTTAGCAAGGTGTAGGCTCCAGACTCTCCCCCAGGGTCCGTGTTCCTTTTGATATCTATAGATATTCTATTGGTTTAGAGTTTTCTCTTTGAAAGGTATGTAAGGCTAGTGGATGCGAACTCGCTGTTATCTCTAAAGTTGTAATTCTAGAATTGCTCCGCTGCATCTAATCTTGTTTCCTCGGACATCGCTAGTTCGCGTTCTGCTGGAACAAGAGTTGACTCTGACTTTGGTTATTCGCAGTTTGTATGACAAACCCGAAGTTCTTGCCTGCGCCCTTCGACTCGCAAATTCCGAGCGTTGGACCTTTATGGGGCTTTGAGATTCCAGGCCCAGCCTCTAACCTTTGGCCAGACTCTTAGATCCCTGTGAACGATCACCTGGTTTATCTTTCACAACTTGCGTTCTATCCTTGGCTCTTTCTGACGCAATGTCGCTAAAGAGGTATAAAGCCCAGCAAGGACGGAGACGACGGCATCATCACACCTCCACTCGTTTGCCCAACCTTCACTGACCTCCAGTTCAAACTTTCCTCTCCCTTCTACGTTTCAGCATCCAAACAAAGAAAAGCGATGGCCTTCGTCTCCACAAACTTCATCACAGCCGCTATCGTTGCTCTCATCGCAGCTACTTCTAGAGTTGACGCAACCCCGCGCTACAACACCGGCCCTATTCAGTGCTGCAACCAAGTATTCAGCTCCAAGAGCCCAAAGGCGCTGCATTTGCTGGCGCAGAATGGGATTGGCGCCAGCATGTCAGCATGTTGACGGATGTGACGGGTATGGTTGGTGCGCAGTGTACCCCAGTTACGGCTATTGGTGTTGGGTCCGGTAGTCATTGGTGAGCCCAGCAGATTGAATGCGTGCATGGAGTTGATGATATGTCGCCATTTTGTAGTACTGGTCAGACTGTCTGCTGCCAGAAAAACAACTGGAGTATGTGCTGTTTCCATCTCTCTGCGCGTTGGCCTCTGACGAGTCTGTGCTAGACGGAGTCGT
Organism: Podaxis mareebaensis; assembly: GCA_018524725.1. Classification (NCBI taxonomy): domain Eukaryota; kingdom Fungi; phylum Basidiomycota; class Agaricomycetes; order Agaricales; family Agaricaceae; genus Podaxis; species Podaxis mareebaensis. The sequence goes on along the minus strand of JAEUWP010000272.1, from coordinate 15,918 downwards.
TGCTGTGGGCTGCAACCCGATCAATACTGGAGTTTGATTAATCTTGCGGAATGATTGTTCGTACTGTTTCGTCGTGAGAGTCCCGGATAATAGAACTGTCGATGCGTTGTTATCCGCCAATATAGCAAGGGAAACGAAAGCAATTCAAGGTCCGAAAATACAGGTATCGAGCCAGAGTTACGTCCGAAGAGTCCAGGTCCATACATAAAACATCTCTCATCACAAGACGTCACGTAGCTATCGATAGCAAGTAGCTCCATGGATCACTAAGCCAGAGTGACAAGAAAACGCACCGACATCGCCTAAGCACTAACGACGAACAACACGACATCATAACACCCCACCGGGTCAAAACCCGCACTTCCGGGACGCGAATCCACAACAGCGGAAACATTGAACACGACGTTCGTCTGCCCTCTCCGCCCAGGGAATGGGCACAGAGACCACAAATCATGTCGTCCATGTGCAGCCAACAGCGGAAACTTTGTCAGAGGCACGTTTACAGCACTGTAAACTTCCGGTGCGGGTCGGGCATACCGCGTTGTTGTGATCCATCCGAGAGTGCTTCCGCTCCGAACCTCCGTCGCATTGGTGTTCCATGACCCGTCAGCGCGATACGCGCGTAGTGAACCATCAATGAGGGCTAGACTCGGATAATCGTTGTATGGATAAGATGCATGTGTCTGTAGGTGGGTTCGAATTCCGTTGGTTAGGGATTCTGGGCCAGGGCGAAGAGGTATTTTTAGGTGTTGAAAAACCTACCGAGGTCACATGAGGAGTAACGCCGGCTGTTGCGCCTAGAGTGTTTGTGTTCGCGTTCGCTCATGGTACGATACGAGGGTGAATGTGAAGATATACGCACCGTTTTGACCGAGTACCAATGGAACGCCGGTTTGGTTGGTATTGGGAAGCGTGACGTTATAAGCAGATAGCGTGAAGTTGTATGGGAGGGTCATGACATTTGCAAGGTCGGATGACTCGGATGACTCTGACACGACTGGGAGACCGAAACACAGCGGGATGACCTGCAAGAGGCATAAGAGCAGAAGGGTCGTTGTGGACATCGTTGTACAAGGTAAAAGGGGTGTTACGCGGGGGAAGGGGGGCGGCGGCTGGCAAGAGAAAAAGTACAACAGATAGTGAGTAGTTGAGCTTTATACATTATCACGTCGCTTTTAATACATCCACGTGGTGGCGGGCGGCAGGTTTTTGACTATGCCAAATTAGATAGAAGGCGTTGGGATCCCGGTGGCTGGACAAAGGCGCTGGCTTATTGCGTCGGACGGTTATGCATTTTCAAGCCGGTTGTTTGACCCCTCTCATGCATTCGAATCTGGGTAGAAACACGAACCTTTTCTCGTGATCCCATCGTTCCGAACACCTGACACAAGAAAATCGGTCCCCGCGTCATCACCTCGGCGGGTCTCCTTAAACATTCAGCTCACCAGCCGGCCTATTCATACAAAAGTTTGACAATGGATTAGCTCCGAACCCGATCAAGTCACACCTTAAGAAGTGCCCGAAGCAATGGGCAGGCGCTGCATCACAAGCAGGCTTTCATAGCACAAAGTCCGCAATATAACCCGCAAGTTCTACACCGAGCTCCTACGTACTCTCTGATGTGAAAGGTGCGGAGAGGGTGCGAAAAAGGCGAGCGAAGTGGGGGAGGAAGAGGGGGTTGGACACAGTGAAAAGGCATACAAGTGCTGTCCATCGAACATCAGACATAGAACGAAAATGTTGATGGACGCTGCATGGTCAACACGATTCTGGGCTTCGAGAGGGATTGCAAGAACATTTCTCACTCGCTACCTTTTCCAAAGGGGCAAACCCTCGCCTGAGTGAGGTCCTTCAGGCGAGGATTTGCCCCTTTTTCAGGAGTCAAGAATACGCATTAACTTTTTTGGGTAATCAGGTGAGGATGCGACATATAAGAGAACCGATGATATCTCCGAAGCACAGCTGTGGCACTATGAGTAGGAGATAAAGGATATCAAACAAAGGGGAAAGAGAAAGCTGCGGATTGCTTGGCTCTAGGTGATCTGGTTCATTAAGAATGTTGAGCCTCTGAAACCCATCGCCGCGCGAGGCTGCGGGTTTCCTGTTGCAGAGGTGGAAACTTGGCTGTGCACGGATTTCCGCTAAGCTTCCATTCAGCTCGAGTTATTTCCTTTGCCCGAGTACGATGCATAGCCATTAGAGATATAGGATTCAACTGCTTAGCTCGTCTCCCTCAGCCTACCTCACCCCTCGCTGATAGAATGTCCCCTCCTTTTCAAGGCCTCGTGAGATCCTCCCTATCGCAGCTTCCAGTTTGGCTTTGAGTTTGCAGTGTGGTATTGTCATCTCGCTTCGTCTCTCCTCTTTCTCTGGCATTGGCATTGGTTATTAATGTCCTTTTCGTATATATTTGTTTATTGCATTCACCACCAGGTCGCAGGATTCAATCTCAGTGTTAAACAGATGCTACTATGCCCACACCTGTTCACCCGAGCTGGATGCTTTTCGTTGCGTTCTGAGACCCCTGGGGAGCGGGGGGTGGGGAGATAGTTGCCAGGTTCTTCGTGAATTACTAACATGGAGTTTTCCGATAGACCGGGTGATCATCCAGATTACAGAAGCATTCAAAGGTATCCAAGGAAGGAGATCAAAAGGATTAGGAACAGAAGGCTGAGGATGTTACAACACGATCTGAATTTGAGCGACCTGTCAGGACATTTCCATCGCATAGGTTGGCAGATTTCAAGCCTTCCGATGTCTTTGACAGTGATAAATGCTTCTATATTCTTTCGCTCGACATCTATGACGCAGCGCGGGCGATGATCAACCAACGCAATACGCAAGCAACAGACTGAGGCACTGAAGGCTCACCCTAGGGTTTATTTTTGGCAATAGCTGTGCACGTACGTGAGGCATTGTACCAGGGAGACCATTCAAAACTCAGCGCTCGTCAACACCAGTGACACCTATAGGGTCCACTTCAACGTCAACCCTGTTTTCGGGCTTCTCGCACATCGTAAAACATCATGTCATGCTGCACCCCTAACACACTTGATATTTTATCGCGGTGCCAGCCGTACTAACCTGAATATAAGGACCATGCCGAGGACTTATGTATCATTCCCTTGTTTCCTTCCTCTTTTCCTTCGTTTGCGAGCGATACACTGGCAGGCCCGGGATCCCGACTTTTATTCCTCTGCACAGCTTGCCCTATCAGGATATATCATCAAAGCCAACCTCGGCAACACTCTCCTACAACATGAAGGAGTTTTTTTTGCACACCCCCTTCATCGTCATCTTCATCGCCATCTTCGTTCTCTTGACCGCCCTCAGTACTGCACTCGTCAGTGTTGTTGCTGAAGATCCAAACGATCGCGCCTTCAGTCCGATAGACATGGAGGGCGGGATATTTCTTCCACCCGATTCTGAATCCGAGTCAGAAGTGCGGGGAGAGTGTGGAGTGATCGGAAGTGGGCATAGTGGACTGCAGTCCACGGACCTAGAGACGATGTTGGCGATCCATCGAGAACGTGTGACCGGAAGGCTCTCGGGGGTTATGACTGTGAATGGATACTTCGGCGTTGATAGTAGTGATGTTCTCGATCAAGGAGGGGAAGACGAACCCGAGCGGAAATGTCTCATGGCCAGTCCGTCGAAGGTAGCTATCCACTTGCGAACCATCACCAAATGTGATTGAGCTGACATCATACCTCGTAGCAAGGGGGAATTTCGAGCTGGCCAACGTCGCTCCCTCCCCCTTACCACTGATACAAACAGGAACATCAAGGATGAAATGATACCAATACCGTACCTGAGTTTGTTGCCGTAGTTGTGAGAGAACGGACCTTGGGCTTCGCGATGTAGCATAGTATGCTGGGGATTGATTGTAGGATTATACAACACTTAGAGAGGATAAATAATACAATACATCGAATCGCTTTGACCGCAGATATCGATGATTTGGGCTGACTAGCTGAGATCACGGCGAAGCTTTGGCTCCTTTGATGAATTCCAACGCAAGTTTCGGACTAAAAGACACGATAGCTTTCATCGATCATGTTTGAAGCCCGATGGAATAAGAGACACGGACCTGTCAGCGGGCTTCACGGGTATCTTTTTGTCCACCAACTTGCCGCCTTTCTCGAAGATGAAATGACTTCTCTTAGTTTTGCCACCCTCACCTGCGCCGAGCGCACTGATAAGAACACGCTTTGGATCCGAAATAAGTGAGTATGGGAGCTCTTTCTGCATCATCACACGTCCTGGGTCAGTCCAACCACTGAGAGGAATGCATCAGCGAAAGCGCACCTTGGTCTGCCATTTACTCTGTGCGTTTGGCGAATCTGCACTAAGACAGTAGACAGTGTAGTCATGCTGCGTGAAATCTGAGAAGATATCACGGAATCCACAAGCCTGATTCGTGCAGCCGGCTTTAAGAAAAAGGCGTGGTCAGCACCTATCTTCGGCGGAAGACAAGGAAAACCTACGCGTATCAGCCTTGGGCACGAGGAACACGACCGCACCCCTCTCATTCGCAATATCCGCGACTTGCACATCCTCCCCCTTCTCGTTCTTCAATACGAGACTGGGTAACGTGTCTCCGATGTCAATTGGGGCGAGTTGGGGAGCTGGCTCAACGGCGGTGGTGTCTTCGCCCGATCCCTCATTTTCGCCTTCAGTGGCGCTACCCGCCTTGGCCTAAGATAGATAAGTGTTAAGCATAACGTACATCGAAATCAAGGAGTATGAGATGACACGCCTTTTTGGCCTTACCGTTCCCCTGCTCCCCGGCCCCTTCTCCGCCAACAACCCCCTCCGCGTTGGCATCATCGGCAGTTCTCTTCTTCGTCACACGAGGTTTCGGTGCAGGTTTGGGTTCTTCAGTCCTTGGCTGCGATGCGATACGCGTCGAACGTCTCGGAGCCGCCTGCTCAGCGAATGCACTGTCATCTCCTGTCGTTGCCGCTGCTGCCTTGCGAGGCATGACGGTGGTCTAATCCAAGGGCGGCGGTAGACCGGTTGAGACAAAAGGTGAAAGAGGTATAAGAGACAAACGTCAAAGAGGGAAAAGAGACAAAGGCGAAAAAGCGGGAGAAGATGCCAGGCACGGACCACGCTGACACAGAACACGCCTCACGCAGATTACGAATTACATACTATCCGGCAAGCCTCAATGGGTAGGCAGCCAGAACTGTACATAACCTAATATAGCATAACATGCGCCATCACTGATCATGTCAAACGCTATTCTTTGGACTCCGAGCAGTGCCAGGCTTGCACATGTCAACTGCTCTTAAGCAAGCTGATATCCTTGCTTGAGCTCCAAATAGATAGAAAGACTATTATTGAGTCTTCAAAGAAAAATCAACTCATGAAGCCAAAAGGTCATATTAGATCTCTTAAGGCTATTGTAACCTCCTGTGCAAGCCTTGTTGTTATTCACAATCAAGGTACAGGACACTGGGTTTGTTGATTTTGCTGCCTCCCTGATCCACCTTCAATTCAATCAGGGGAATGCATTGTACAATGTCCCCACAGACATCCTGGATTCCACCGAGGATGGATGGAAAAAGTGGTGGAGGAGAAGAAATAATATTGAGGACGGATATAGCACATAGCCACTACTCATGCGAAAGCACGGGGGGAGAAATGTAGCCGCAATCATGACCTAGCGAAACGAAATGGTCGAGGGTACAAGATTGCGGGCCTTGGCTTCTGCACAGATGTGTAAATAAAATAACAAATCATATTGAGACATCCAAACTTTAATTATTCATCTCGTGATTTTCACTGTATACAGAATTTGCCGTCCGTTCAAGCGATTCCAATCCTACGTAGTAATGACACTGCGTTGACTTCAGTGTTGAAGTCTTATGCTATTGTATGAAGTCCCTAAGTCTTATCAGAGGAAATTTTGCGCTCCCTATTTCTCCTTTAGAGTCCGTTGGGGCATCAGAAAGTTGGCGGGCACTCACTTACGTTCGTAACGAGCTGTAGATCAAGCCGCTTTTTTAAGTTCGGCAACCACCGTAGCAAAAGTAGGCAGCGGGGTGGTGCCTTTCGGGAAAGAGACCTCGACTTGGGTTGCTCCTTTGGGTCCTACGACTTTCGCCTTGTATACCCCAGCAGAGTCAAGCATGGACTCAATGTGGTATGCACCTCCAGTCGTGGACTTTCCGTCGCCGTGCCAACGATTCCAAACCTTCGTAGGATCCCATAGTCCTGACGTTAATTTACTGACATCGATGTGGTCCAGATAGTCCTTGACGGAGGCTGCTTTTTTCTATACGTAGTTGGTTACATGAGTGTCTGAGAAACGAGCAATGCTGCGACAAACCGGCATTGTACAATGGAAAGTTCTGGCTCGAGTTCCACAAGGCTGTTGGCGTAATTTATACAGGAGTGTCACAAGATACAGGCAGTAGTATCGCCGACTATTACAATCTAAGCCATTCCCTCGACCAATCCATTTACAACTTATGACCAGTCATGGGGTACGACGGAGAGTGCAATGAACACAGAAATAGGCGGAGATATGTGCTACCTAGATTTCGCTCCTTCTGAAATCCGCACGTGGCTTGTCACGCTCACCTTCCTGTTTGGTGCTCGGCGCTCCGTAAGGAACTCTTATCCAAACTTTGTGGGTCTGAAGTGGGTGGCCAGCTTATTACCAGTTACTTTCAGCAGCCCTCTCTCTTATAGGTCGACTGCAAAAAGGAGAGCTCGTACCTGGCAGTCGTTCGCATTAATTATCGGTATCTCGTACCCATCCTTCTACGGTAGAGCATCCAGATTCACCTACTGCTGCAGTCATGTCAAACTCGGAATATTCCCCTGGTTCTGTCATCCGCCTCAAGTCCGTGCAGAATAACGTTCCAATAGAGGCCACCGTCTGGCACGCATACATACCCTTCACTATGTCCCCCGTCCTCAGAGTCTCCCTTGCTCCAGACTGCCTGGCAGCACTCTCGGGCACAGATGCGCCAGCGGAGATGATTTTGAAGTTGTACGACAGGAGGTATCTCATCAATGTGCGCGAGGAGTACGGCGACACAAATCCCACCGAATATACATGGTACAAACAAGCCGCGTACGCGGAATACCTCCTTGCTCTTCAAAATGAACAGAAAAAGCCTATCGATTTTGGGAATATGGAAATGATGATGGAGGCCGATCTATCGGATGGGGAGTTCGAGGGTTACATGGCTCACTGGGCGAAGAAGTTGTACGAAACCGAACTGCAGACATACGAGGACCTGCACCTCCTACAAGGCAAACGCATACCTCGACTTTACTCCGCCGTCCTCTACACACATCCCCACAGTATTCCTGATCCCGTGCCAGGACTGTTGCTCGAATACATTCCTTCCCTCTCCCTTCGCCAATTCATCCAGTACGACCCGCCTTGGTCCCCATCGCTCGTTCGCAGGGTGTGTAACGATGCTGTGAAGCTCGTTGACGAAGTGAGTGACCATGAGGTGCTCAATGAAGATGTCCGAGTGGATAATGTGCTCGTTCGACTGTCAGCTTTATCCAATGTCGAGGACATGTCACCTGCTTGTGTTGCTTGTGTGCTTATTGACCTTTCACATTGTCGCAAACGGCGGTCCGACGAGGGCGAAGAGGAGTGGATGCGAGCGAAGTGGTCGCAGGATGAGGAGGGTGCGGTTGGCTATGTTGCTCAGCGGGAGGTCCGGGACCGGTACCCTGCGGAACAGGGGGAAGTATGGAACTATAAGCCTTCCTTGAGGTATTATCGACCAATGCAGGAAGAACCGCAAAACAAATCGGAGTCCCAACTTTGCGAAGCGGATGGAGATCCCACCGGTAATCTTGTGTAATAATGGAGTACGTCCAAATATGAAAGGAACCGTTGGTTGAACTTGAAGAGTATCCTCCCTATATCCCGTGGCGTTGGGTACTGCCAAGAAGCACAGCGGCGGTGGCGCGTCGGAGCGAGATAATTGATGAGAAAGCCAGAATTCAGATGGAGGAATCAGCTGGGCCGGGGTAGGGCCTGGAGAGGCGAGTAAGCCAGCTTTGATCCTGTACCCAGCCACGCTCAAAAATCATAATCTGTACCGGTAATGCCAAAGATACTGTATATCCATAGCGATATGCTGACAGTGAGAATATGGTTAAAAACGGTGGGTATGGTGTATTGTTTAATGATCATTCACCGCCTTCCAAGACCCCGACAATATCTAAGGCAGCACCCGCCGCTACTCCACCAACCAGGGGTGTACTGATTGCACCCCAGATGCATCCCCTGAAATCGACTCCAGCCCCGGTCGCACGTGGTTTGACTGCTCCCAAAACAAGCAGAACCAACCCGGTCGCCAAACGGGGGTAGAGCAGAGCAACCTGGGCTTTGGGGACGAAATACTAGGGTGTGAGACGAATCAAACCACCTATGAGATAACCCATGCCAATTGTAAACGCAAGCACATAAAGGCGATATGAAGGCACCTCCTCTGCTGTATTTATTAGTCTCCAGAATAGCATGTTGAATGGAGCTTGACATACCCATCCCTGGCCGAATCGAAATGCTGTAAGACCAACATCTTTATGGCTCGAGTTGGCAGCATCACCTTTCGGAACTGAGGAGGAACCATCGCCAGTTTCATCTTCGACCTTGCTCAGGCTCTGCGCAACTGTTCTGCAGGCATTTTCACCGACACCAACAGGACCGAGAATTCCCGCGACTCCTCGCTCTGTACCTCTGGATCACGTACGCCGAAGGCATGATGCAGTTTGATTGCGTTGGTAACGATAGTAATGATCCCGTTCCGCCTCCGAGAGGCCAAGAAACCGCCGATACCCATAGAAACGGCACCGGCTGTAGGTTAAGCAATCCCTCCGAGCACAACGAGCCGCGGCTCTCCGAGCGAGGAGAGGCCAACAGTAAGGGCGAATGGCATAGTCAGACCATGTGAGAGACCAATAATGCTAAACCATAGGTAAATTAATCCACTCGGGATGCGTAAGGAATAGAACAAACACTGGTATCCAATATGTAATATTATCTCAGATTATTTGTTTGATGCTGGATTATGAGCATCCGATGTATCCGACATTCCCTGATCAGAAATCCTACCTTACAACCTTTTGGTTATTCTCCCTCCTGGTCATATCAAGTGTCACGACAAGCTTGAACGTGACAACGGGAACTGATACGTTTGTGAGTAAATATACACATATATGAATATAAGAACTCAGGCGTACCTCCGATGAAGGCATGAACATGAGCAAGGCCATCAAGGCCATTCAACAAGACCTTGACAGACTCTCCGAATTCAGATATCGCATCACCAAGTGACTTGCTCTCAAGCGAGGTAGTACCAGCCGTCGCCGCACTGAGAGTAGGACGGTTCGCGTCGAAGAAGTTGTCCAGGAATGATACAACAAGTAACTGAGTAGCGGTCGTAATTGTGTTCCCTGCAAATATAGAGGGAAAATAATAGTTAAGCCGTTGAGTGCGATGTAAGGTGTTGTCGAGGTTATCCAATGCTTGTTCCTTTTTTCCTGGAGCTTCTCTCGAAGATTTTAGCGTCGAGTAGGCATCAGGCAGAGAGTCTTGTGTCTCAGCAGGGAAGGCAGGCATTGAAGAGATCTCGGGAGTGATGGACTGTAATAACGCACTTATTGACCGGGGTCAGGTGATTTGGCACTCAAGGAACCCGAGGCCATTTTGCTGTGGATCCAAGGCGTCAATTCATGGGTTCTACTGACTAGAAAGACCCTTGTATCTCGGGTCCGTGATGCAGCAAGTGAGCCTATGGCATTGACAGTAACATGGGAACGTTCCGTACGGTAGCTCGATGCTCATCAATGAGCGTTTAGACATGTGAACACATAAGCACTGATGAACTGGAACGTAGGAGCCTTGAGAAATCAATTGGAGGTAACGGAGAGCGTCCCTGGGAGCCGCAGCATTGGTTACTCGACAACTAAGTGGCTAGCACTGTTTCCAAAACGTGACTTTGGATCAATCCATCAGCGGATATCGCCGAGCCCCTTCAGAATCCAGCTCCTTGTCACAATACGCGGCCCGCGGGCCGTGGACCGTTCGTGACAGAACAATTCGGCTTTGTCCATGTACCGTCATCCTTCAGGACTTTTGGTGCCTGTGGCTTCGTCTTTCCACCACACTGCGGGTGATTTGTCGAAGGAAGAAAGCTGATCACGTATGCATGATATTGATGGCTGCTGGGGCCTGAGCCTGAGGACGCTCCCTACCCATCTATCAATGGGAGATCTCTGGGAACATGAACGCAAAATTTTGTCCAAGGTGTTCTGCTCTGCAGACAGAAAAATATACTCCTCACCCTACCGCTGGCACCTAACGGCCCAGACCATGTGGGCGACTACCATGTAGCAGGTCTCCATGGAGAGGGATTTTTTTGTTAGGACCAGTTCAGCAATGTTCGCTGATGGATTGGGAAACAGAACGTTGCCTGGCTCACCAATTCGGTCCCAAGAACATACAGGAACATCACTCCAGTGTGTAACAGCGTAATGATATTCATCGTGCGCACAGATAACCGTTCGGAGTACCTCAAGGCACCTGCAAGCATGTTTGGCGATGAGCGAAGCGCTTCAATTAACACTGAGCACCCCGGCGACCAATAGCTGTTACACAGCCATGCGACCTTCCTGGTTGCATCTTACGCTACTATTGAGATGGGGAACAACTAGAACTGGGCATTATTGCACTAGAGCAGATATATGGAACCAAAGGACCTGACATGTGGATATCGCGCGCGTAATACACATCAAGAAAGAAATTTCAACGTGGTGTTATGATGAAACCGCTGATTTCAAAAAGAACTACTCTTTTCAATACTTTAGGCGCCAATCACGGAGAAACGAGCGTAGACGATCGCCATTCTTGAGAATTTCTGGATGATTATAGAAGAGCGCAATAATGTTGTTACACCGCGCGATGTATTGAGCGGTCGACGGGTGGTGATTCAACCGGAGGAGCTACAATTGTAGTGGTAAGGAAGGACGACCAGAAGTACCTGAAACCTTACCTGAACGTTCCGTTTTACAGTGTACAGAAACAGAAGACACGAGTCCACGCCACTTTTCACTCGTTCGTCTGGAGTCTCCATAAAAAGATGGTAATCGAGGTTGTACAAGAAGACTAGAAATGTGTCAGTTCTGGGTGTCACAAAGTTGTTCTGTCACTGACTCGCAAAGAAACGGAGCGGCCAAAGATGTGCTATTTCGGCAGTGATAGAGTTGGTACCCTCAAAAAGTGGATGTCTGTGGGCGACTTGGGTATCTATAATATCATACCAGTAGTTGGGCTCATTTGTAACGTGGAAGTTTGCGAGAGATTTCATCAAAAGCTTGAGCAGCTCACGGTCTATCAGCTGTCATTTATGGCAGAGTCATGTTGAGATCGCGTCGATATAGTAGCGAGGCCAACTTACACTTTTGGTTGGTAGGTTATTTCTTGACATTTCGCCGTAACCTATAAGGTGAACGTATACTTGAAGCCACTCATTCTTGATGCCCCAAGAGGCGGGGGTAAAGATATGCATGGAATCCTGCAGCAAGCTCAGTAATATAGAGTTTTAAGCGAAAATGAACTCAAACAACCTTGATTAAATTGTGTGTCACCAAAATCTTTAATAATCCAACGCTGAAGTCGATCCACCACTTAAGCTCCCCGGCATGGCGTGACCAGGCATTCAAGCCCTTGGAAACATCAGGATGGGAGCATGAATCTTTGATGCGAGCCTGACACGCATGGAAACAAGGCATGATTACCTGCTATCTCTGTGAGGTCGTTTGAAGATGATCGGTAAACATGCAACAAACCGGTTTGACAAGTTGAGCTTCCGCAGCAAAGGTGTGGCCGTGTAACGTGTTGCTTGAATTCCCTTGGTGTTGGTGTTCACCCACCATCCCTCTAGTCTCTGCTCTCGATACCAGAAGCAGGAGCTTACGGAAATACTCAAACGACGCAGACTTAAAGTGCCTATCTCGATAGAGACTTATGTTACGAACAGATAATTGATGTAAGGGGGTGAATGCATCTGCGAACAACATCAGATTGCTGACAAGCGTCAGAACCAGTCACTCACGAAGCATATGGAGATCGGGGTGCTTCTCCAGATCCGCGTAGGCATCTACCAGGGAGGAGCCAAGTTGGTAAAGGGAACGAGCAACTTTAACTAGTCTTTGTATTTGTTCCGACTTCCGATGTGGTATACGTCTCGTCCTTGCCTTCATTTGTTCGTATTCCGACACAGTGGTTTTCACAACCACTGCAACCCATGTCGAATACGCTTGAATGTTTCCGCCTTGCTTGATCACTAAAAGCCCAATAGCTTTGAGGCCATCAACGATCAGATGATGGATCGACACGTCGCCGGCCGGCTCAAATGTAACCATGCTATTGCGGAGCTGGATGATCAACTTGCTCGCGAATTCCGGTTGCATACCGATGGCCAGAGTGGTTGAATAAAAGGAATGATATACCGAAGCCCGTTCATCGGGTGCCTCGATGCCGGGGTGACGGATTTTGAGAGCCAGGGAAGGTGTCAACAGAGAACCAAGCACGGTGATTTCCAAGCGATTAGGGGTCCCCGTATCGTGCAGTCTCTTCACCATGGAAAGTACGCGTGTAAAAACCGTATCCGGATCAGGCTTGATCTGGGTTGAGATACTCTTGTAGTTCTTGACGCACCCAGGAGGGAACTGACAATCCTCCTGAAACAGGCAAGCATAACGTCGGACACGGAATATTTCGAGGAAGGCAGTTAAGACTGCGAACGACCCGACAATGGACCATCCGAAATCATCAAGGAGGTATTCGCATCGCGAAAGTATGACGGCGGTATATTCGTCCTTTTCCTTTAAGCGAGTTGTGGGCCCATTACCTAGAGTTGGCATAATCGGGCTCTGCCGAATGGTTTGAGCAACAAATGCCCAAGAAGGCTTAATGCAGGGGTCCGCAGTTGCTATCCCCAGCAGTGAGAACTGCGAAAAGACGTGCAGACAAAAGATCATTTCCCACAGTTTTTCATTTGCCCGAGCAGATGTTTTGAATTCCGGTGGAAGATAAAGGCGCAACTCGTCCCAGAAAGACTCTGTTCTTCTTTCAGCACCATTGCACCGATTCAAAGTAGTAAAGAGGTGGATCAAGCAAATCCAAGTTTGAACTACGGAGCCTTGTAAACCCATGTCATCCATACTGTCACGAATTGACTGGTACGGCTTGCGAAACCCATGATCAACAAGGTAGCTGACGGGAAACCTTGTCGCCACACCGAACGAATCCCTTTTGAAGCCGTTTCGAGCACACGTAGAGGGGAGACCACCAGCACGGACGACAACTTCAATGCAGAACCAGCAGAGATATAGAAAGTCAGGGCGAACAACGAGTAGATCTTCCGCATCCAGCCCCTTGAATACGCCAAGAACGGAGTCCTCAATACAACCAGATGGGGCCCCTCGATCCACACCTTCAGATTGGAGAACAAACCAAGAAGTCATCTTGCAAGCCAACCTTGCGGTCCTTTTCCATCCCCTGAGTATCGTCTCATAGTCACGATTTGGTTTCCCAGTCACCACGGCAAACAGACCACCAAAAACTCGCCCCAACGAGCTCAAGAAACTCGCGAAATCCATCCGAGTACTGAAGTAAACCTGAGTTGTATGTTTCTTCCTCTTCGGGAATCTGGGAATACCTCCAGATGCCACTTTCAATAAATCGGCGAGATAACCTCTTCCAAGATATGTCTTAGGACCGAATGCGATGGTATCTGGTTTGAGGGACCGATAATCACGATGATTGAACTTGGCGATAGGAATATCAGTCCTATCCGTAAGGAGACGCGCGCTGCGATTAGGCCCCCCTTGGGCGGAAATCCGGACCGTCTGCTTGCTTGCCTGCTTTTTCGGGGACTGATTCTTGGAGACGTGTGACTCAAGTTCATTAAGCCGACTGGACGGATTGAGTTGACCTTCCGAATTAACGGAGTGACGAACTGGTGGCCCAGAAGTCTGTTCAACATCGCATATTTGTGGCACGTCAATGGCAAGTCCCTCACAGCCATCTTTTACTCGGCCCCGTACGCCCGAGCATGAAAGTCCAGCTAAACCAATCACTGTCAGCCTACATACGTCGCAACCGTCGAAGTACTATCTCACGTTTCTCTACGCGGCAAATTTCTTCTGTCTGATTTCTGCCAGGTTCCACTTGCGGCGATGAGTGAGCTCTCGGGATACCCGTTTCGGTTTCTTTGGCAGTGGCCAGAGCAAGGTAGGGCCTGATGTTGCTTGACAGCACATGCGGATTATTACTCGTTTGTAAGCGAAATTTGGAACTCGGGATGGAAAATAAAGGGCCAAGAATGTGATTGTAGGTTGGTGTCGGGTAGACGCTCTTGTGCTGTTCCGAACGGCGAAAGATTGCAGCTGAGAAGGTACTCGATGAGGTAGGGATTCATTAACAAGCGATTTATATACCTGGTGCGACGTTCGGGATTTGTTGGTTTTGGGGCGCAATGATAGAGGACGATCCAAACGGAGCCAGCGGTTTGGCCTTGGCTTTCATGTGCTTGATGGGCTCGGATGGAGGCGGTGTGGGTAGCTATACAACACCAGCCTCAACTTAAAGGTGTTAACTCAATAGCTGGGGATTTACCTCAGCGAACTGGTGTGAGTGAGCGCACATCCCTGGGCCGTTGCCCCGGGGGTTTCCATTCGGGACACTATCACCAGGGGGACCAGAGACCTGGGATGATCGTTAGCATCCCTCCATCGAAAAGGAGGATCAGAGTGAGGCATACTCTAGACTGTACGTTCCATTTCTTGGGTTGGGACCTCTTGCGTTTCTTACGTGGTCGTCCACCTTGATCATCGTCCATTGGCAACTTACGTTTACCTCTCTGAGTTCCACTGCCATACTGGGCGGCAGGCGGAATGTGTGAAAAGGTAGTGACGAACGATCTAAGAGGAGTCATGCCATCTTGGGCCGTAGCGGACTCTGGTGGTGTTGGAAGAGACGTCGTTGATGGCGGGTTGAGACGCTGCAAAATTGTGAGTAGGAGGAAACTATGAACCGAAAGAACCTACCCCCTTCACAACACGAGGCGTCTGCGGAGATGGTTTCGCAGCCTTGAGAATACTATCCCGACAATCGTTTCTATGAGATATAAGAGGTTGTTGCCTCCGCTTCGCCATAATATGTCAAGGTCAGACCAAGCGACCAAATCTGAGGGCTGTCACCCAGGGAACCAAGACTTTAAATGAGGTGCGAGAGGTCACATCATGTGCTCGTGACTCCAAGCCCGAGGAAAACACTGCTGGGGCACGACTATATAAGACAAGTAGATATCCTGTATTTACGTGTCAAAATATCAACGAACCTTATCTCCGGACCAAATGTCTTGAACATCATATCCCTTAATATCCAAGAGATATTATGCATATCATTCGGATATAAAAAGCTGAAGAAGCTAACATTTCACCCAAATATATTTATTGTATCTGCTGATTATATTAACGGCTCATATCAGAATTATTATCAAGTTACATATGGTGGGAATGATAGATAGAATATCTTGTTAGGAGATACATAGAACAATATGTTGGTTATTACAGAAAATATACAGGAATGGAATATTATACATAGTGTATTATGTATATAGAATGGCAAGATATCATGATACACATTCTACATGTTACAGTATGCAATATACTTTGCATGCTGCGTGCACTTACAGTGGATGATCAGAGTGTGATTCATGTGATTCGGTCTGTTGGTGATGGGCTCCAATTACAGGAAAAGCAAAGTCCAAGTGAAGTGAAGTCCAAGGAAACATCAGCAAAACATCCAAAAGATGTTATTGACTTGGAGACCTTAAGAAACTCTGACATCATTTTGTGCATATCAGA
>JAEUWP010000618.1:0-37746 GCA_018524725.1 Podaxis mareebaensis | reverse complement strand
ATTTTGTGGTTTTTAGTACATTTCAGTATATGTATTGATATTTTTTGGTATGTATAGTTTTGGCCTTTCTGCTGATGTGGTCGGACGAAAGTCTATATCTTGTTCCACGCCTCACGTAAAATCACCAAGACTCAGATGTCGCGTCTAATACACTGTGCATGCACAATCCGATTGAAGTTTGATGTTCCAGAAAGCAAGACCAAAATCACACTCTGCCACACTGGCTACCGTAATAAGTGGCCCCGTCGATGAATAAGCACGTTGTAAACTTTGACACCCCCTATTTCCAGCTTCAATCTCAAGACGTTTCGAGGCCTAATAATCGAGTGTAGCTGACCACAATGGCTAGGCTTGTTTAGGGGGGGATTGATTGTGAGGATATGAGCCAGAGGTGCAGATATACGGTCTGGAGAATTTGTGGCGCGTGACGATTTAATCATAGGTCGGCGCCAACACAGCACTTATTCCTTCGGGTACGCCGTCAAAGCCAATGCCGCGGGAATTATTTGGTACCACTCGTGTCTTGGCGAGAAAAGCTGCCACTGTCAACAAGAAACGAGCCCATGTCGTTCTATTGGTGATAGAAGTACAATACATGGTAGTGATTGCCGCTCTGCCTGTGCCTATGGCTTTGAGCTGCACACCTTGCGACCGTCGCTTGACTGTCGGTCAACTGGTCGGGCTGGTCAATCGCAATTCGCGTCAACTTTCGGATGATCGTATTCGTCTCACGGTTGTAGAGCAAAGCATGTCGCTGCAGCCATCCTGGGATTGGCAGTGGCTAGGAGCGCGTATCAATGCACCATCAAGCAGGGAAATAAAACAACTTATGTTGGGAGTGTATGGAAAATGAGGCGTAACGAGAGCTCCTGACGCTGCCTTCTACAGCACGGCCGACACCGCAATGGCTACTGTAACTCTCATGACAAAAGGATGAGAAGATTTCAATTTTCCTGAGCTATAGAGGATAGCGATGCAAACCAAATGAGACCAAGGTCAAGCCTCCTCCGCTGTCAGCACAAAAAAAATCAGTTGTACTTGATATGAAGCATAAAAGTATGTAACGTACGCTCAACTCGGCTTTGAGCCTTGGCATGTTCAACAACCTCCAAAAACTTCTGATACACAGCCTGGTCAAGGATATTAAGATTCCACCTCTCCTTGGATGTGGTGTCGGTAACCATATCCGGTTGTGAAGGGATACGAGCTGGTTGGATAACCCTATCGGTGGTTTTGTTCATGGAATAGTGGCGAATTTTCGTTCCGAAGATACTGAAACCATGGAGCTCGCTGGGGGAGATGTCGTATAGTTGAGCGAATACTTTCCTCAACTGCTTGTCTGCCTCTGCACGCATGGAGAGATTTTGGAACACCCCGGGCGCTTTAATATCAAGAAAAAAGATCGATACGCCATTCTTCTCGACGACTAGCGGAACAAAGAAATCGATTGTGTCCTTCTCTCCCTTAATAACCCCCTGGGCTGGGTATTGTGGGCAAATTGTGAAGCCTTCGTGAATATCGAAGTGTTATGAGAACGCTGTTCCATGGGCCGTAGTAGGCGTTTTCGTTGGAGTTTGGGGGATGGCTTCGAAACTTTGTGCTAAGTATAACGTTCAGGAGCATAGTAGTGACTTGAGAGAAGAGAACTGCCACCTTTTCACATGCCACCCTTCCCCAGACTTACCCCTACTCTCCTATCCTTGAAAAAATGCGCTAAATCGATTAGGGGAAGAGGAACGAGGAAGGATGTAAAACAGTAATATACAAGCTAAAAGTGAGGGCTCACGCGGTAGGGCGTGTTTGTGGGATTCTGAGTGCGCGTAGCGCTTCGAGGGCTCCGAGGAATTTCGGTATACGAACTTTCTAACTGCATGAGGTGCCAGTGGACTAATATATGACTAGCCTAGAGAAGGACCCATGTACTGTACCTCCCAGCTTCCGAGTTTCCCCATTGCACAATTCATCAACATCCGAGGGCTGTTTGCGAGACTGCGCTTGACAGTGAACTAAAAATAAACAAAATGCTCACCCATGAGTCGGATTGGTCTTGACTGTTGCAATAGTATATAGAGCTAAGTCCGAAGCATACGCACAGACACATAACTTTGAATAAATGCATCTCATTTGCCAGGAAGGCTGATGATCTAGAACGAGGGTACCGCACTAACGAGAAAGAGAGTGTATCGTTCCGGTGAGGGTAAGGAGCGTTAAATACTGAGAAATGCATAAACGGCGCACAAACGCCTAGGGTCGCACTGGCGAAAGCTTCTGCATGTATCCGGCCTCGCTTGGCTCCTGGAATATATTGTGGGTCAGGTCATATGGGCAGACTCCGAAGTTTGATGAGAATCGACTAACCAGATGTATCAAAGTAACACTGACGCTACCACCAATCAAGTGCCTTTGAGCCATCCACACGACGCACCCCAACGCACTTCTATACTTCTCCGAAGACAATTTGCTGGAACCGGCAGCGGGTGTAGAAGGAAAGCATAGCAACGATTTTCATTGTTACTCGTCCCTGATGATTAAAATATATTTGGAAAACTCGAACATGAATGAATTGGTCCGAAAAGGCCGTCTGTGGTATCGACCTTTTGCAGACGCAACTGTCAAATCGGCTTACTCACTTTCCCTTTTCTTGTCCTCCTACCACTACCCATCCCCGATTCCCCGCCTGTCCATCCATAACTTTTGCTTTGCTCTGACGACTCTATATTGGCTTTCTTGTTATTGACGTTACGACTCAGGACGATTTTGGCATTTAATGACGAAAATACGACATTGCGATAATGACCATGAATGGAAAGTGCTAGGAGGAATGGATGGCGAGGACAGTGTATCGGCAGGGGTGGAAGTGGTGACGCATGCTGGTGTGGACGGTTGTGGGTTTGAAAGCAGGTTAAGCATGGTCAGCGACAGACACCTAAGCAAACAGGCAATCTGGGTGCGCGCCGTGACGCTTCTCTCACTCAATTTCCTCCTGACAGTTATTTTGCAAACGTCGTAGCCTGTATTTTGTCTGGCTACGGGTACTGGTTTCTCCCAACCTCGCCAAGCCCACATCTCTCAGAAGGAGGTGTTCTTTCTCTCTAGCTGGAATCTACCCAAACTTCTGGCTATCTTTGGGCTATTATGTGCTAGTTCCATCGGCGCACGTGCTGCCCCAATAGGCGGAGACAATCCTGAGGACACGCCAACGAACGAGTTGCATTGGTTCTACCCGAGACAGGTGTCTGACAACACTTGGGTACGTCCATACGCATCTCATTGAACACATACACCATCTAATATATAGTAGATTCCTGCTGCCGCTATATCCGCTTTCCTTTCTGTCCTCATAATTATCACGTTCTGGAAACGGCGCGCGACACTCCTTAGCTGCATAAGGAGTCGTGTATCTAGGGGAACCCTTAACTCTGGAGCCGCACGTACGGAGCTCACAGCTGAACAACTGGCCGGTTCCTTCAGCAATGATGGGACCAATCGTGGAAATACGACCACTAGTAGGCCGAGAAGATCAAGGCGACCACGACGCACTCCCTCCCAGATGTCTACACACTCGTTACCCGCGTACGCCAAGGAACCTGGCGAACAGGAGCTGGTTATCCTTCGGTAGGCTGAAGTTCTTTCTTTGTTTACGGAAGTAACTTATCATGCGCTGATAGAGGCTCACAAGATACTGAAGATGCTCCAATTTCTCAACCGCTGCCCGTTATAGTCAGTCTAGATGAAGATATAGAGGACAGTGCAGATGGACATCAACAACCTCGGTATACTCCAATACCAGATACCTCAGCGGACACGCCTCTTCTCGAACAAGATCTGGCTGATGATCTCTCCGGTCACTCCTCTGGAAACTCCTCCCACCGACGCGTAGAGAGTGTAGAAACTGGCAACAATTCGAGCGACACAGCGTCTCTTAGTCGAGTAGAGAGTCACGATATTGAACCTACACCAGATCCACGAGGAGAAGCACCACCGTATTTCGAGGTAGTGGAGCAACCTGGCAATGACGGCGTTATCCCACGTCGCGGTTTCATCAACGCAGGCCCACAGAACACCTCAGCAAGTCCCGTTCCCCCCACGGATGCTGTTCCCCCAGCATCTTTATCACCGCAGGGCTCACCACAACCTCGTTCGGGCTTCCGTTCCCTGTTCAACCGGATGTCAGTCTCATATGCATCTTCTCACACGCGCAATGATTCCTCCACCTCAGCCATCTCTTCTCCTTCCCACTCCCATTCACATACGCGGGGTACTTCTGCTACATCCATTCTCTCACACTTCCGGTCCCTTTCTCGACAAAAGTCTATTGCATCACATAACGGCTCTCACGCAAACCTCACATCACCTTCTTTGATTTCACTAAATTCTATCTCCGCGCCGCTAACACATACCGTTGTCCGTACCGAATTCGCGTATCCAAGGAGCGGGCCAACGCCGGAGCAGATGCGATTGATTACAAGTAGGGAGAGCTTGGCGAGGTTTGGAGTGCCGTATGGACCAGATGCGCTGGCGTTTGCATCAATGAGTAGAGTGGATTTGGACTATGGGGAGAGACCACCGCAGTTTGAGGAAGTCGTTGGCACTGGCAATGGAAGTGATCGTGCAGGCGACTCGAACACGAGTACTACCGCTGAATCCATGACGAGGGCGGACGGCGAGAACATTCAGATGCAGGTATCAGAGGCAGATGAAGCGAGTAGGGATGATAACGCACCGAGGTCCACGCCTCCGGATGGCCTGCCCGTTAAACAAGGGTCGGATCCACTGAGCTTCGAAGGTATACAGGGCACATCTAGTACTTTGATCTTAAATGGGGTCATGGAACCGGAGAAGGGGGAGAAAGACGACGAAGAGAAGAAAGAGGCTGTAGGGAAAGGGAAAGCAAAGGAAGTGGTCAAGCTAGAATCCACCATAAGCCCTGTGCCACAAGCTCAACATGCTGCCCCCGACGGTTCGTTAATTGTGGAGGAAGGGACTTCTGAGCCAACAAGAGTTTCCATCAACCTCGCAGCAGTACCAGCGCCCCCGGAAGCACCGGAAGCTGGATCTACGTCCGTCCAGTCGGCATTAGCCACATCCATGTCAGCACCAGCGTCGTCATCGACCTCAGAGTCTCCGGTACCAGCTAGCGATTCCTTGCTACCTTCAGACCCTCCAACTACCCCGGCCACTTCAACAACGTCAGCGACCTCACCACCATCCCGTGACCCAACATCCGAGCCTCTTCTTCATCCTCAAAATGGCACAACCCTACGACGTTCAGAATCACACGCGAGTCAACTATCCTACACATCGCGCATGTCACACACTTCTAACATAACATATCGAACTGCCGCGGAGAGTTTGAGCTCGCGAAGGGGCATTAGAAGGCCGAGTGCTCTTGAGGGTGGGGACGACGAGGGTGAAGCTAACCAAGTTAAGGACGACGACATTGACACTGCGGAAAACGAGAGAGCTTCGACCCCGACATTCAGTGGGAAATTGAAGATGACGCACGAGAAAGAGAGTACGGATGCCACCATCACCGCCCACATGCCTATCACGACCCCAGGCGGAACTAAAGCGACGCAGGAGGGACACACGTCAAGCGCGGCGATTACCGTCCCTTGATACTAGATTTTTAACGACCCCCGATGATTGATTTTATTGGTTTTTATCTGGTTCTGACTGAAGTTTAAATGAAGGTCAGATGGACGCCGCACTCTGGACTTCCTCTTTGGTTGTTCTTCATCATATGCTTGCTTTTTTACGGTTTACAATGGTCACTGCATTGCTTAATTCTTGTTATTCTCATAGACGTCCCTGTTCGTTCACGGTGGTTTTTCACCGTCGTGTCGCAAGTGCATATGTCTTCTATTTCATCCTTCATCCATCCCCAGATTCTCCTTCAATAAGGATTATCTTCAACATCTAAATGTAATGATCAGTGGAAGGGGTGAAGCGTAAACTCAAAATTGTAAAGTTTCATGAAATTCAGGTACACCAGAATTTTGAGTCTACCCCTCGGCATCGGATCACTGAAAGAGCTTAATGATGTCAGTGATACTTCGAAGTTGGGGGAACGGGGTCCAGCTGGACCCCGTGAGAAAGGTAGAAAGCCCAAGATCGATTGGAGTGATAACTCTGGGCACCCTAATCTCCTTCATACCCACCATCCACCATGTCCATCACCAAAATCCACGCTCGTCAGGTATTGCCGTTGCCTCATACGTTGTTGACTTTACTAACAAAATTTCAGATCTTTGACTCTCGCGGTAACCCAACCGTTGAGGTGGACGTTCATACGGCCAAGGGTGGGTCCATGCCGTTATTGTAATGGCGTTGTTGAGATCCCGACTGAATGCAGGTCGTTTCCGCGCTGCCGTTCCCTCCGGCGCTTCCACCGGTGTTCACGAGGCCGTTGAGCTTCGTGACGGTGACAAGAATGCCTATGTCGGAAAAGGTAATGTCTTCATGTTGATTTGTTCATCTGCAATCTCGTTAACATCCATTATAGGTGTTTCCAAGGCCGTTTCGAACGTTAATGATATTATCGCTCCTGCCCTCATCAAGAGCGGTCTCTCTGTGACCCAGCAAAAGGATATTGATGACCTCCTCATCAAGCTTGATGGCACTCCTAACAAAGGCAAACTTGGTGCCAACGCCATCCTTGGTGTTTCCATCGCTGTTGCTGAGGCCGGTGCCGGGGAGAAAGGCATTCCTCTCTATCAACACCTTGCCGAGCTCGCTGGTGTTAAACCCCCCTATGTCCTCCCTACCCCCGCCTTTAACGTCATCAATGGTGGCTCCCACGCTGGAAACAAACTCGCTTTCCAGGAATTCATGCTCCTCCCCACTGGGGCCGAGACTTTCACTGAGGCTCTCAAAATTGGAACTGAAACTTACCACACCCTCAAGAAGGTGATCAGTGCTAAATACGGTATCGATGGTAAGTTGGCTCATTTCGGAATCGATTGGAGTCGAACAGAGTCTAATCGACGTCACGTTGCCCAACAGCTGTGAATGTCGGTGATGAGGGTGGCTTCGCTCCCAACGTCTCTGGTGCAGACGAGTCTCTTGAACTCCTCTCCGAAGCCATTAAGAAGGCTGGATACGAAGGGAAGATCAAGATCGCTCTTGATGTCGCTTCCTCCGAGTTCTACAAGGACGGCAAGTACGACTTGGACTTCAAGAATCCCAACTCTGACCCCGCCAAATGGATTTCTGGTGTTGAGCTCGCTGAACTTTACTTGAGCTACATCAAGAAGTATCCCATCGTTTCTATCGAGGATCCCTTCGACCAGGACGACTGGGAGGCCTGGACCCACTTCACTAGCAAGAGTGGCATTCAAATCGTTGGTGATGACTTGACGGTCACCAACCCTCTCCGCATCAAGACCGCTATCGAGAAGAAGGCTTGCAATGGTCTCCTCTTGAAGGTCAACCAGATTGGTACCATCTCCGAGTCTATCCAGGCGTACGTGATTTGTCACCGGAAACGGTTTCTTCCTTCGCTAACCTCATTCCCTTTGCAGCGCTCAACTCGCACAGTCTGACGGCTGGGGTGTCATGATCTCTCACCGCAGCGGCGAGACCGAGAACACTGTCATCGCTGATCTCGCCGTCGCCCTTGGCGTTGGCCAGATCAAGACCGGAGCTCCTGCCCGTAGCGAGCGCGTTGCCAAATACAACGCTCTTCTCCGCATTGAGTGCGTCCTGTATTTCATCATCTCGCGTGGGGATAGCCTGACGCTTTCTGCAGGGAGGAACTCACTGGCACTGGTGCTACCTACGCTGGCGATAAGGGACTGTCTGCCGGGGCAAACCCACCCAAGATTCTCCAGAAGTAAAAATGTGACCGAGAAGTTTCGCGATCAACTCGATCAACTGTACAATTCCAATGACATAGACTTTACAAACCGCTACTGATAGAATACAATACTCGTTCGGGAGACAGAGCTGGAGATAAGCTCAACACCATATTACAGTTACATCCAGCGGTGGGTAAAAGTGATCCTTCATGCAGAACCACCGCCAAAGGAGGGGCAAGTCGGCATACAACTATTAACGATCAACTTGAGCGCATGGACCCCCGACCACTGGAATGCACGAAACACGTACTAGCCAGCATCAGGACCAAATATACAGCACTTCAAAGCCGGGTTGGAGCCTAGAAAGGTACAACGTCAAATTTAGATTATCCACAACGAATACTGAAGTGACCCACAAGGGAACTGATAGTACGACATTCCAGTCGACCCAAGTCAGAAAGCTGATAATAATAGTATCGAGGTTGAGACGGCTAACTCACTGGACTCCAAAGGAAACGGCCTGATTTGAGTCGCGATTGACTCGTCAAACACCATAGTTGAGACCGGTATAAAATCATAAACACGTACAGCGTTCTCGGTCAGGGGTAGGGCTTGTCTCAGCGTGAGGCGCTGCGGAGACGATTGTGGTGGAGAGTAGAGTCATTACCAAGGCGCTTTTGAAGAGCATTGTGGCGGTGTTGCTTGGTGGGATAGGTTTTGACGTCTTGGAGACTGACAAGCGAAGCTTTTATGTTTTTAGGCTTTGATAAACATCGGACAGACTCCGTCTTGAGCCAGGGCTTGGCACTTGGGGGCTTTGTTTGAGTATTTGACGGGAGTCGGAGGTTCTAGAACGCGATTTGGCTTGGTGGTCAGACTGTGTTGTTCAGGGAGGAACTTGGTGGTGTTCGGTGTTATTTGAGTTGGTGATGAGGTCGTGTACTGAATCGAGCTGTACTAAGGTTCTCCGGGACTTAAGAAGTGATAGAGAAGTTTCGTGATTGATTGGGTATTTCCCGTGAGACTTCACGACTACTATTTGACATTGATGATAATTGGAAGAGAACTCGGCAAGTCTGGGATATACCAAACCCCACCAACATGGGATCACATCCAAAACCAAGTAATTCAAAACCAGGCCTACGCAGAACCACCATCGGTTGAAGTACCAGGCGGAGGGCAGGCCGGCATGCAGCTACGAGTGGTCAACGTGAGTCAGTCGATGCTCAGCTACCAAGGAGGAAAGAAGCGTAGACAAAAACACATACAAGCCAACATCAGGGAGACGCCAGCAGCACTTCAAGGCTGGGTTAGAACCTTGTCAAGACATACTAATCAGTTTAGGTCACACGTGGCGAGGTTGGAAACTCACAAGGTATCTAAGGCGTAGAGTTTCAGTTGGTTCGAGTCAGGAAGATGATAATGGTGTTTGTATCGTCAACTTACCATGCCCCAAAAGAAACCACCTGGTGAAACGCAAAGTTATTCACTGATCAGACAAAGTGTTGAAGAGCGCTGTTGAATGATGGGCACGTACATTGTTCCTCGAAGCCGGGAGTTAGAGCGGGATCATTGGCAGGTCCAGCAGTAGGCGTATTGTCAGGGTTTGTCTGGGGCGCTGCGGAAGTGAGAGCAGCGGAGACGAGGGTTACGACGAGGGCGCTTTTGAAGTGCATCTCGTAGAGTGATGGGACACGACCTCAGAGGTTGATATGCAAGGCCTTTTATACATCCTAGGGCGTCAGTAAGTGTCAGTGGACTCCGCAACTTGGAGCTTTTCGTATTCGCGTTAGGTCTTTTGGGGAATGGTAAGGGGGAGCTCTGAAATTCTTGAAGTATTACTCCTGTCAGAATATGAATGACATTCACTGTACGGGAATGTTACTTAACTCCGAGTAGTGGCGGATACATTCCTTTCTGTAAAGCTGTGGTTTGCAGCATTCTTCGTGTGGAGTTTCAGTGATTAATCGGTTTGGTTGTTGCTTCGCAAAGTTCAACAAAGCCACGGCATAAGCAACTAGAATAATATCGTGATAAGCAATGATGATGATGATGATGATGATGCTATAATAGCAAGACTGCAAGACGCGTTACAACAAATCCAAAAGAAAGATAGAGGCTTAAAGACTTCACGACTGCTGTTTGATATTCATGGTACGATAGTTCAAGTTGGAAGAGAACTCGACAAGTCTGGGATATACCAAGTCCCACAAGCGTACAACCACACTCAAAGCTAAGTAGGTCAAAACCACACCTTAAGCGGACCCGCTATCAGGTATGGTACCAGGAGGGCAGGAGGGCAGGCAACTACTCATGATCGACATGAATAAGTAAACGCTCAGCTGCGAAGCAAGAAAAAAAGCATAGACAGAAATACGTACATGCCATTGTCAGGGCTACTGTAACAGCATTTCAAGGCTGGGTTAGAACCTTGTTGAGACATACCAGTCAGCTCCAGGTCACACATGGCCAGGTTGAAGACTCACAAGGCCCCTAAGGACACGAAGGTTCAATCAGTTCGAGTTAGGAGACTAATAATAATGTGGTGATATTTATATCGTCGACTTACGCCCCAGATAAAGCCACCTAGTGATTCACCCGTTAGGTGGTGTTCGAGTGCTGGTAAAATCGGGACACATACAGGGTTCGTCGAGGCCAGGAGTTGCAGCGGGGTCATTGGCAGGTCCAGCAGTAGGCGTGTTCTTAGGGTTTGTCTGAGGCGCTGCGGTGACGAGAATAGTGAAGACGAGGGTTACGCAGAGGGCGCTTTTCAAGTGCATGTCGTAGGACATGGTTTCCAGAGCACCAGGAGGTTGGTACGCAGGGCTTTTATACATCTCGGGTTGTTGATAAATATCGGGTGGACTCCACTCCGAACCACAAATTGGTGCTTTTAATATTAGAGTTGGGTCTTTTGGAGAACGGCAAGGGGAGCTTTGAGATACTTGAAGCATGGTTCCTATCAGAATTGAAACATCATTTATTGTACAGATGTTACTCACCCCCGAGTAGTGCCGGATACATTTCTTTCCGTAAAACTATGGTTTGCAGCGTTTTTCGTCTGAAGTGTCAGTGGCTTGATGGCTTTGGTTTCTTTCTTCGCAAAGTTCAACAAGACCACAGTTTGAGCGACTAGAACGACACCTAATTTGATTGTGAGCAAATCGTGATCAACGATAATGATGATGATGATGATGATGCTATGGTATGATAGCAAGACTGTAAGACGCATTGCAACAAATGCAAAAGAAAGTGATAGAGGCTTAAAGCAATAATATGCGGGAGGAGGCAAATAATGCAAGCGATCAGAAGGAAAGTGAGATAAATTAGAACCGGAAGAAGGTAGTCAAGTAGATAGATGTACAAAGGCCATCAACACCGGGAGATACGTACGTAGCAGATCATCAACAAGGTTGGGGGAAGGAGAGGAAGAGGAGAGGGTTACACAACAGCCGGACGACAAACAGAGTGAGATAGAGGGGTCGCAAGAAGCGTTTCGAGGATAGAGTAACGAAAAAGATCGAGAAATCGTTAATATATCATCAGGATGGGGTATAAAGCATTGGCAAGCAGGATAATTAACAGAGGGGTGTCCACCTAAATGAACATTGGACGATGGCATTCCAGATCCAAATTGCAGGGAGGCGGAAAAGTGGCACCATGTATATCGGGCATGGACAGGGGGTCGGCAAGATAGGAAGATCAAGCCTTGGTTGAGACCTTCTTCGGCGAAGACGACCTCAACTTTCTCGGTGACGATGATCGAGTAAGGCGCGGGGTGTCAGGGCGAGAAGGAGCTTCTGTGTCTGTCTTTGGAGCCTCTATTGGCTCGGCCGTGGCTGTGGTGTCCTCCTGTTGTTCGGGCTGGGGTGCAGGTGGGGAGGAGCGTAATTCGTCTAGCTCGTCGGCCTCTTCTTCGGGAAGGGGAACGTTCTCCGGGTTTACCACAGCATCGACACCGGGGTTTCCTTCTCCCGCATTTGCAGCAGCATCGGCGTCTGGCTTAGTTTTCGTCTCTGCACCAGCAGTAATTCCTTCCACGTCTTCTGGGCCCTTGTCATCAGATGTGGTAGTAGTCTGAGTGACGGATTCCTTGTCATCCAATTCGACCTCCTTCACGCCCTTAGTGACAACCTTTACTTCCAGACTTCCCTCCCTATGCACCATGACTCCTTCCTCAGCAGCACCGGGCGCGTCCTCGGTACCACCAACAGGACTGGCCACCGTATCATCACTCCCGAGATTCTCAGTACTCTCTCCGCGTATCTTTTTCTTCCTTGCCTGCTCTTCGTCGGTGCCTGCGACTTCACGTTCCGTCGAGCTAAGACGGCGTTTTCGGCGTGGGTTTGGCGCATTCGAAGTTGCTGTATATCATTGTGTGCGTGGCGAAAATGAAAACGTGACGCGTGAGCCAAGAGTAGTTGTTAGTTTGGGCTGATTTATGATCAATTATTGGAATACGCACGATCGTCTTCCCAAGGACGATCTGGGCGGGGGATAACAGAGTAAGAGATGCGTCTGATGAGGCTGAACATTTGGGTCGTCAGAGGGGGTTACGTAGAGATGCAAGGGAGAGCGGTGATGGGAGAAAGGAAGAAAATGGGGACTCTGGGGATGGGAAGGACGGGAATGGAGATGACAGGTCAGTTTGCTTTCTGTTTGGCGAGCGCGGGGAATTGATTGGCCTGTCTGCCCTTTATTGCACCCCGTGATCTGATCCGATCCTCAATTTTCGACGTGGCACATGCTCGCACCAGTTCTTTGTCGGCATCACTGGATGGGTGATCGTCTCTCTTGCGATGTGTTGCGCCTCTGGATGGAAAACGAGTGTACATGTTAGTTTCGCGATGCGGGTCATGACCTGGTCGATACACGACACAGCGCCTAAAAATACTCCTGACTGTCCATCCGATCACCATGCATCAATTTCAACAAATTCCCACAAACAACTCAGTGTTTTTATCTTATCTCTATTATGTAATCAATCACACAATCGATCGAGTCAGGGAATGATGTGATGATTTTGTTCAAGATCATCAGCCAGCAGAATCATCAACCCACTTCACTGAATAACTTATCTCTTCCGCTCACCCTCACCCCAACAGCGCCATGACGTTAGATATCCTACACTTTATCGATAACAAGGGCGGCAATGCGGAGGAGATTCGCGAGTCGCAGAGGAAGCGCGGTGGATCGGTCGAGTTGGTCGACGAGGTCATTCAGATGTATACGGATTGGGTGAAGAGTGCGTATGATCATTCGTTTGTTGCGAGGTGTGAGTGGGAGGAGATTGAACATTTGGGTTTGTCGTGTTATTGTAGTGGATTATGATATGAATATTATGAGGAAGAGGGTTAATGAGATCCAGAAGGAGATTTCAGCGAAGAAAAAGGTGTGTAGATGACTCTGCATCAAATGGGTGAAAGTTGATTAGAGTATGGTGAATTGGATAGGCGAAACAACCAGCAGATGATCTCGTCGCAGAGAAGAAAAAAATCGATGCCGAGGTCGAGGCCAAGAAGAAAGAGGCAAAGGAGTTTGAAACCCTGATGCGTTCCAAGGCCGGTACCGTTGGCAACATTGTTGGAAAGAATGTTCCTGTCAGTCTGACAGAGGTGAGTATTGATCCATGTCTGCTTTGGAAAACATTCTGTTCAACTTTCTCCCCAGGACGATAATGTGACGTTGAGGACTTGGGACCCCAAGGGCATTCAGGGTGAACCTGAGGTGCGCGAGGGCATCATGCCCCACCATGAGGTATTGCTCCGACTTGATGCTATGGATCTTGATCGAGGTACGCTCTGAGCGACTGCACGAAGATATCCCGCTGAAGGTGGTTGCAGGAGCCAAGGTCGCCGGTCACCGAGGATACTACTTGATCAACGATGGCATTGACCTCAACCAGGCGCTTATCTCCTACGGACTCGATTTCCTCAGGAAACGCGGGTACAAAAAGATCCAGCCACCTTTCTTCATGAACAAGGAACAGATGGCCAAGACCGCCCAGCTAGAGCAGTTTGACGAGGAGCTGTACAAGGTCAGCGCCCTAAAAATACACGAGATCAACATCAATGACGCCCACGGCCGAATAACCATTAGGTCATCGCCTCCGAAGACGAAAAATATCTGATCGCCACTTCAGAACAGCCGATCTCTGCGTATCACTCTGATGAATGGTTTGAAAGTCCCGACACACAACTACCCATCAAATATGCTGGATATTCGACATGCTTCCGCAAAGAGGCGGGTTCGGCTGGTCGTGACATGTGGGGTATTTTCCGTGTGCACCAATTCGAAAAGGTCGAGCAGTTTGTGATCACAGACCCGGAGAAGAGTTGGGAGATGTTTGACACTATGATTGCGAACAGTGAGGAGTTCTACCAAAGCCTGGGGCTGCGGTATCGCATAGTCGCCATTGTTTCCGGAGCATTAAACTTGGCAGCAGCGCAAAAGTATGATCTAGAGGCGTGGTTCCCGTTCCAAAGGGCCTACAAGGAGCTTGTTTCATGTTCGAATTGCACGGACTACCGTAAGTGGAGTTTGATCATTGTCATCCCTTGGAGCGGCAACTAAGGGTCCTCGGCATGCAGAAAGCCGGAGGCTTGAGGTGAGGTGCGGACTTAAGTCGAAGGACCAGACGAGGAAGGTGTATGTGCACATGCTGAACGGTACGCTGTGTGCGACTGAGCGAGCGCTGTGCTGCCTGGCTGAGAACTATCAAACACCCGACGTATGTCGTGCTTCCATCAAAGATTTGCGACAGAAACTGACAGGCGCCTGCTTCCGTAGGGTTTGATCATCCCAGAACCGCTCCGGCCATACATGGGAGGACGGGACTTCTTACCGTGGGTGAAAGAGCTGCCAAAGGGGCTTCAGAAGAAGCAGGCGTAGAGGGACATGTATAATTATTATTGAAAATGGAATGATCGGAATAGGATATGCCACGTTTAGCACAGCCACTGGAAGGAAGATCGTTGTTTGCAACCATCACGACACCTGACCCCATCCTTCTTCCTCACTCTGTTATTTTTCCTACCTCAAAGGCCACCACTCATTTGGCCCAGAGGCTTGCAATATGGAAAGAAAAATGAATGGCATCAGCGATTTGCCGAGCCATTCTTCTGCAGTAGAGGAAAAGCTGCTGCAAAAGTCCCACGCCGCTTCTCTCAATTCAGCCTGGACGAGGCCTCTGTACCTCCCCATCCCTGGCGTACGCACACGTCGTCTTCGCGTTCTCGTCCCAAATATCTCTTTCCTCTTCCCCTCCTCCTCCCGCGGTGGTATCATCATCGGGAACCCCTCCGCATCCATGTTTTCCCCCAGCAGTGCCTCGCGAATAATGCTTACCAAACGTAGACGTGCACCTCTTCTC
Source organism: Podaxis mareebaensis (assembly GCA_018524725.1). NCBI lineage: Eukaryota > Fungi > Basidiomycota > Agaricomycetes > Agaricales > Agaricaceae > Podaxis > Podaxis mareebaensis. Next base: position 22,575 of record JAEUWP010000618.1, on the reverse strand, counting down.
GTTGTCTTTGCCACTCTGGCCGTCTTTTTCACCTTTACCACCCTTCTACGCAACAGAGGCTCACAAAACTGGGTAGAAGAAGGCAGCAGCGAACCTTCGACGCTCGTATTCCGCAAAAAGGACCTCCAGAAAATTTGGGAATGGGAGATTGAGAGTGGTCATTACCCAAGTCATGCCAGTAGTACGTGTCCCCCTTCTCTACTACTCGAGATTTTTTTCTCAACGCTTGTGCCGCTCTAACAGTACCCGCGCAAATTGGCTTGAAAAGGCCTCCTGTGAACCCGGCGATACCGAAGAAGGCACCGAACATCAAACCGACGCGGTATCGCTCTCCAAACACTCGCGACGTTATTACTGATACGACTGGGGCTGGCTCGAAACGTATTTACCTAGATATCCAGAGCCATCCACCTGATGTTGCTTATCCTCCCCGGCCGGTTCCTGGGAGCATAGCTGATATGGATGAAGTTATGAGGCATTGCGATTTTGCTCAGAACAAGGTCTGTCTTGTTCAGTTCCTACGATTACACCGTCAGCTTAGCCGCAACGATACTAGTACGTCCGTGACTGTCTAGAAGTCCTCCGTATCGGTGGAGGCCTAGATAACGGCGAGCGGCTACGCCGCGCAAACATGGACGACTGGAAATACATTTACATAGAAGAACCCGACAACTCAACCGATACGACTTACCTTCACGATCTTTACGACTCACCCCGAACGGCGGCTCTACCCAACCCCGTCTTGCGTACCTCAGAGGATCCCGATGCCGGACTAACGAAAAAGCAAGACTCAGAATGGGAACGCCAAGTCATTCTCGGCCCGACACTCAAACACCAGCCAGCATCCACCCTCCCCGACCCATGCGACCCCGAAAACCCTCGCGTATTCCATATGTTCTGGACAGGTCCCTTCACCGACAAACCCTATCTCGCGATTTTGTCGTTCTTGTTCACGCAAAACACGGGTGTCCATTTGTCCAAGTGGCCTAGTGATGCCAAGGTTTGCCGACCCCAGTTTTGGTTGTGGATTAACCCCGGACCTGCCGCGGCCGTCCCGAATCCGAATGCGGTGCATGATATGTTTGAGCAGCTCAAGTCGAACCCGTGGGCCTCGCCGTTTTTGCATCCTAGGTTTAAGGATGTGATTCATTTCAAGATGTGGAATACGACGGAGCAGTTGGATGGGGTTTCGGAGATTAAGGATGAGTGGAGGGCGTTGCAGGATAGTTTGTTTAATTCGGGTGGGCATATTATTAGTGTGCCGCAGAAGAAGAAGGCGCAGCCGACGACGACCACAACGACGACGGGTGTTTTGGGGGGTGGGAATGCGACGGTTGCTGCGGCTCCTGGTGCTACGGGATCGGATTCGGAGGATTCGGAGGAGGATGATCTTTTGAATCGTACTGGCTCAAAGTCGAGTTCTTCTTATGACAGGTTATCGGTCATTCTTTCAGATATGGCCCGGTTTGTCCTTTGTCATAGGTTTGGCGGTGTCTATCTTGACGCTGACACGATCCTACTACGCGACTGGGAAGAGATTTGGGGTTGGAAGGGCGCGTTTGCGTATAGATGGTCGCGGTTACCCAGGTACAACACGGCAGTTCTCAGAATGCACAAGGGATCAGCGCTGGGAACGTTCCTATTTAGGACGGCATTAAAAAACGGCCTTGACTTCCATCCAATGACAGTATCACGCTACACGGCTGATGCGCATCTGGAGGGGTTGTTGTTGCGGTTACCAGACGCCCTATTCGACTCGGCATGGTTGAACACGGAAAACTACCAGAGAGATAGACCGCCACAGCCTTATTTCACAGAGTAAGCTTTAGTGCCCCCTTGGGTCGGATTTTAGAGTTGATTTTGATTTTGGTACTGATGATATTTTTGTCGCGCGCGCGCGTGTGTGTAGATTCGCTGACTTCTTTGATACGCCTGTACAAAATAGCGCTGCGCCTCAGGCTCTTGGGTTTCGTGGCTTCTTCCGCGGCGCGTATTCGTACCACTTCCACAACTTCTGGTGCGCTCCGTTCTCTCCCCCCTCAGCTCCCGGCCCGCATAACTCACCTCTTCCTTGTAATCTAATAGGTGGAAGCCGTTTGACCCGACACGGAACTGGCCCGATCTCGGTCCACGTTTCAAAGCTGGCGAAGACGCCGCGAAAGCTGCCCTTGTGAAAGACGGAAAATTGACCCAGGCGGAGGCAGATGCTGGCGGTAAGGATATACAGAGTGACAAACGGGACTTGGATTGGTCGGCGGTGTTGAAGAGGACGTTTGAGGCGTATGTGAGGGGGGAGAGGCCGAATATGTATGGGGAGTGGTTGCTGTGGTGAACGTGTGGTTTATGGTAGTAGGTGGTTAAAGAGGCGGTAGAGGTTGTAGGGAGCTGTTGATGGAAAGCGACGAACTTTGTGCAAGTGTGGGAGGTTGATAGATGTGATGTGTGGTGGGAAGAAGTGCTGATATTTTGGTTTGATGTCATTTTAGTGTTTGATGTTTTTTTTTACCCTCACCCAGCATCTTATAATCTTTCAAGTTTAGTTATATAGTGAATACCAAATACTTACGTAGTATCAAACATGCGGTTCTTGGGTATATGGATTTTTATTTTTCTTCCCTGTTGGATTAGGTTTCCTCAAGTTTTGATTTTTCTTTTGTCTGCTGTTTTGTCTGACTTTTTTTGTACATGGTGTGTGCTGCCAGAAGTTTTGTTCCATGTGGTGCCATGTATGCCAATAACTGAGAAATAGAATTCACCCTTAGAAGAGGGTTACTCTTGTGTACTCTTGTGTACTGGATCCCCTATATCACATTAATTCCTAAGACAAACTGCAGTGAGATCTGGCAAGCCCTTATGGGATGATAAATTTATCTGTTGCAATCCAGGTACCACTAGAAATCTGTTTACCACATGGTCCTTTAATAACATGCATGATTCAGTGATTGAGTGGGAGTCTCACTCTCCTAGTTGAAGCTCCTTGAAATGACCTAGCCCCAGCCCCAATTGCATTTGAACAAATCAAAGTGGTAGCTCATGGGCTGAAAGATGTTGTGACTGAGGTGTGTCCATTCACACCTCAAAGGCCTTAGGTCAGAACACAGGGGTGATATGTTACAATGCAGTTCTTGAACTGCATTGTGGGATTGTATCCTTTTGTCTGTGATACATGCCTCAGAAAACATGTTGTAATTTCATCAATCAAGCAAGCTTCAGCATCTACAATGGCCACTAGGTGGCACTCTTTTTTTTTTTTAAAAAAAAGGAAATATCCCAGCTCTTCAAGTTGTATACAGACTATATTTGAAGGTTTTGTATGGGTTATGGCTCCTCTGGAACTATCCTTTCCCTGATGCCTGTCCTTTGTTCTCCTATGCAGGCACTACCATTACTCAACAAGAATAGACCTAGGCAACAATGTTTACTCCTACACTGCAGTACATATTGCACAGCACATGTAAACCACAATTCAACACCTCTTGACTGCTGGATGCCCATGATCTTCAAGAATCCATGTCAAACTCAACAACCCTGCCTTGTTTTGGAGGTGGAGGTTGAGCCCCAGGTTGAAATCAACCAACACTCCCAGACAACTCACTACTAGTACCAATATCAACCCATGCCCACCAACAACACTGACATATGTACATTCCAATCAGTGTTTCCAGAACCACTGAAACTTGCAGTGTGTTATGAACTTAGGAAATATTTGCTATATATTTCTGAATTATGTTTTCTTATTTCTTTAGTTTTAATTTGTCTTTGTTTATCTGAAAGCTTTAGTCTTTAGTTTGTTTGTTTCATCTCTATATCTTTCAAACAATAGTCTAGATAAAAATAGTTGACCTATTTTTATATAAACTTCAAAGTCATATGACATTAACAATTGATAAGCTTTCTATTCTATTCATGTTATGAACCCTCCCAGCACACCTCGTCGCAACTGCATCTACAATGCCCTAGTCCATGAACTTGGACTTCCCAATGCCTCCTGTCACACTACCCAAGATACGGGTATACCAGCTGAAGACCCTGTACGCTATCACAATGAAGTCTTCACCAACCATCACCTCCCCAGTCACACATCACTATTCTCACAAGACTGGCCAACGCCTGGCCCACTATTCTATTCGACTGATCATATGATGACCGAGATACTCTGCATCACCTGGGAGAACACTCCCTTCACTCATGTCTTCGATCCCAACAGGTTGTATATCCAAACCATCTACAACAACTTTGACTCTGCCTGGGCCCACAGTTGGAAGATGATCCCTTACGCTGGAGAGCCGATTGTATTCCTCCACCCTTACATGATGTATCCACCTGAGGTTGTCCCTCATATCATCAAGTATGAAGTCACTCATGGACTCTACTTTCAAGAAGTAGAAGTCTATCATCTCAACCCTAACTCCAATGAACCTCCGGCCATTCCTCCCCACAGATCGCAGCTCCCTCCGCTTCACAGCATCAACTCCAACGTCCCAGGCATCAATGACTCAGAACCCGCTGAAGATCCCCCTCCCTATCCACCCCCCTATGTCACTGCAGACATTTCCTCATCATCATCATTGTCATCACCTCACTGCAGCATGCTCATCATCCACGAGTCGGACTCTTCTGACTCGCCCCTCACTGGGAACTTCACTGTTCCCAGTTCCACCTCTTCTCCCAACTCTTACTCCTCCGACTCCAGTGGACAACTTCACCTGGACATGGACTTGTAATATAACTAGTAAATAGTTTCTTTCTATCTTACTACAGACACTTCACCTTGCATTCCTGTATCTCGCCTGAACTCTGTCTTGTACGATTTCCCTACTTAGCTAGTTTCCTTTCTTGTCCAGTTTCTATTCTCATCCCAGTTTCTATTCTCATCTCGCTCCGCTCCATAGCTTCGCTTCTATTGACTCTCAGACTCATAGCATTACTTTGTCATAGTTACCTTCTTAGGACATTAGAAGTAAAGCTTAAATAGCTGCCCATGTACTGGAAGCGCAAGCTTCCTATATTCTCAAATCTCAAGTTATTGTTCACCTTTAACTTCTGATTGATGTTAGCTCATGATCAGTGTGGTAGTAAACATTCTATTGGTCATACTCTCAACTCATAGATGTTCGACCTCCTGAGTGTACTTAACTGGACACTTGCCTTGCCACCTTCTTATCGTGATCCTTCTCACTAGATCCTAGCACCTCTGCAGACTATCTAGTGAGATAGCTGCCCCCTAGCAAAGCTTAGGTGACTGGTGATAAGGACCAACCTAACAATTCATAGAAAGAAGTCCTTCTATCTATCTCTAGTAGAATTAGACTTCTTTCCAGTCCAGAGTCAATCTCTGAGTTGAGCCTCAGTATCTGAAGAAGCTTTATTAATTAGAAGTTCTTCTCATGATGTTGATGGGGCAGCAAATGGAATACTATGCAATATAATAAATAATAGGGGTAGTGTGGAAATGAAATATAAAATAGTATTACCAAAGGCCACACCCTAGCAAGTTCATGGGGGACTCTGATTCAGAAATGAAGGAGATAATAAAGTGATGTGAGATCAAAATGCTTTCTAGGAATGTTAAAGAAGAAATGAGAGTTGTGAAGGAGTGAGGGAATGTGTATGTGCTTGGTGTTGTTGTCACTTAACACAAGGACTTCTGGGATGCTGTTGTGAGGTGGTCTCAGTGATTTCCTTCAAGATTGAACTAGACTGTTTGTTCTTAAATTGACAAGTCTCTGATGTAGTGTCACTACAATATACAAGTACCAAAGAACTGAAGGTAGCAAGAGTGATCCCTTGCTACTACTGGAAATATACTGACTTATACTGATGAGTGCTCTGACTGCAGCTGCAATGTACTCCTAGTAAACCCTGCTAAGGCTAACTTCTGATTCTCAACTTATGGAAACTCCTGGGGAAACTACTGGGTATTTGTTCTGGCTCTTGCTAGTAGGTCACATTGACTGAAGAAAACTCCTATAAATGCTTAACAATCACTCAGTGATCATCAAAAATACAACAACTCTCTAAGTGAAGCTTGGCAGGAATTCCCTTGCTTCATCTTGCATCATCAAGGGGATTTTATATTATAAGTTGAGGAGTGATTACAATCTAGTGTTACAATATTCTGACTCAACAAAGGATTATGCATACAAGTACAGAGTCATATAATTTATAATCTACATTGTTCTCTGCCCAATAGGGTGTTCTGGTAGTGGATGTGTATGTGTTTCCACTGGATGCATGGACTGGTAAAGTATGTGCATATGATAATTATCAGCTTTCACTGACCAAATCTACTATATGTGTAACACCATTCATCATTCCTGACTTGATAGTATTATGAATCTTCATTCTCTGCATTTCTCACTAAGCTGATTCAGATCACTGACTGTAAGGGCTAAGCCCTTACTACTATGGTTGTCATTTCTTGTAACCAATTTTGTATTAATTAATTGTTTGATTTTTGTTTCACTAACCCTGATGGATTAAGTAATCCATCAGGAAAATATTCCTTATATTCTCATCATCAGCTGCCATGATGACAGCTGACCTTATACCTACACTATGTACATCCCAATACATCAGGTTTATTGTACATCAGTGTGAACTTAAGGTCTAAGCTCTGAGTAAGCCCCAGTAGGCTTAAACTTTTTTACAATACCCCACACTTGGGCACATACTAAGTGAATCCATTGAATGCAATTATTGTGCTTAAAAGCCTAAAGCAAAAAAGCTCTTGTCACCATTTACTCAAATGGCCTCACAATACAACCACCCCCTCCTTTTTTTATTTTTTTTATTTTTAAATCAACATTTATTGCAATAGACTAGCTACTACAAACAGGTGCATGATAGCAGTCCCAAGAACTGAAACCTAACAGACTAGAGAAAGAAATAGAGAAAGAGAGAAATAGAAGGAGGAGATGGAGTGGGGGAGCTAGCAATGAGGCAACTAACACAATATATGATGTACAACTAGTCAAACAGAGAGAGAAAAGAGACAAAAATGAAGAGGGGTAGGAGAGATGGAGCTAGCTAGAGGCAAGTGTATATAAGATAGAAAAGGAAAACAGCCCTTTAGTGAACATCTGGAGCACCATGTAAAGCCAGCCTCTCTCATCAAGTAAGCCATTGGGTGTTGTAATCCTCAAAGGTTATTGGTCCTTGTATCTGGTCAGTGAAGGAGAAGGCTGCCAGGTTTTCATGGAGGAACTCGATGAGCCAAAAGATATTCATGTGAATACCATAGGGCCAGTGATAAAGGGGACGGTGGTGGATGATGTGGTCCTGAGTTTCAAGTTCTTCACCACAAGGGCAGGAGGTGATGTAGCACCCTGGAAAGAAGCACTGTCTGAAAGCACTGATAGGCATGTGGTCAGTCATGCAGTGAGTGAAGCACATGCATAAGTTTGGGTCTGCACCAAGGCCCAATGAGAGCCAAGTGCCACATTTGATGTTTTTTTTTTAACCCTCACCCAACATCTTATAATCTTTTGAGCTTAGTTATATAGTGAATACTAAATACTTACATAGTATCAAATATATGGTTCTTGGGTATATGGATTTTTATTTTTCTTCCCTGTTGGATTAGGTTTCCTCAGGTTTTGATTTTTCTTTTATCTGCTATTTTGTCTGACTCCTTTTTATATATGTGTGTGCCACTAGAAGTTTGTTCCATGTGGTACCATGTATGCCAATAATTGAGAAATAGAATTTGCCCTTAGAAGAGGGTTACTCATGTGTACTCTTGTATACTGGGTCCCCTGTATCACATTAATTCCTAAGACAAACTGCAGTGAGATCTGACAAGCCCTTATGGGATGATAAATTTATCTGTTGCAATCTGGGTACAGTTGCCTCTGCCTTATTCCATACTCCTTTGTGACATGGCTGGGCTATGGGTTTTGACAGAGTATGGGTTATGAGAATATGTGAAAATATGTTGTGAAAATCAATTAAATTTTGAATAATTACACTTGAAATAATCATAAAGGCTATCCTACATGGCATATTATGGTGAATCTAAGTTAGGTAGTAGTTTTACAAGTGAAGTAATCCTCAATATGTGTATCCTTCAGTGTAACTACCTGCTCCAGGCAAAGTGTCTGGTTGAATAAAACCAACAGGTTCTCCATCTGGTGAGAGAATGGGTGATTAGAGGTTGCAAGGTACCTGTGCATCAAAGCAGATGCTTGTAGGAGATCTTTGCACAATGGAGGCTGGGCTGAGTAATCTTTGCTGTCATTATCATCATCACCACCAGTGCTCTCACTGATCTCCTCTACTGCACATGATTCCATAACAGCTGTGAAGATCTCCTCATTGGTTGCTTCATCCATTGAGCAATTCTCATTGGTAGGATTGAGAAGGGAATCAATGGACATATGGTTCATCTTCTGCAATACTCCTGTTGCCTTGAGGTCATCCAAAACACCTTCAAGTTGCTGCTCTATATCTTTTGTCTGATCATTGTCAGAAAGAAGAGAGTTGATAGGAATGGACAGCTGAGTGGATTGGGTGGGAGTGGCAGGTTGGTCAGGGAGGATGGCAGCCTTTTGCCAACAGTTTTGGATTGTATGGGTATCCACTATGTTCCAGGCCATACAAGCACATTGCATGGCCTCAAGCTGATTGATATTGTAAATGTCAGCTGGCATCACACCCATCTCATAGTGGTCAATGGCATGTTCAAGGAATGACTTGCAGTAGTGAGCCTTGAAGCAGTGAATAATGCCCTGGTTGAGGGGCTGGATATGCAATGTAAGGTTGGGTGCAAAGTTGACAATTTCAATCTTTTTGAGGTCAGAGGGAATGATATGACACAAAAAATTATCTTGTAGAAGTAGGACCCTCTGATTCTGATGACAGAGCTCCTGGTCCCATTTCCCAAGCCATTCCTGGTATATGATGGCTGTCATCCAGCCCTTTGCATTGTGTTGGTAGCTGAAACCTAGCTGCACAGCTGTCTTCCTCTGAAATGCATGAGGCTGTTTAGCCTTTCCAATGACAAGTGCATCTTGCTTCTCTGACCCATCTGCATTGACTGTAAAGACATATGTCGAACAAACTTTATGTCCTTTGACCCCAGGCTTTGCTTTGTCTGCTAGACCATGATCTGGAGGCAAGCTGCACATAGGTGAGTACACAATCTGGTTAGGAGAGTAGAATAAACTCACACATAGAGCAGGCCCATCTCATCCATGTTAAAAATATCTTTTAACTCATAAGTGTGTGATTGAACAAGTGCTTGGATTCATGCCCTCTTGTCAGCAACCTGGGTTTCACTTGCTGACCCAGCTTCACCATGCTGCCTCCTCTCTCCTTCAATCCATTCTGTTTCTTGAAGCTTGTCAACCACCCTTCACTCAAATGAAGCCTATCCTCCTTCAGAATACACAGAAGGTCTGCAAACTTCTCCCATTGTGAGCAAAGAATGTGTCCTGTTATAACCATCCCATCAGATAATGCTCAAGAGACCCAGAGCTCAAGCATTTCTGTAATCTCTGGGTGTTCAGTCTGTTGAACATGTTTAGATGATGTGCCTAGCCCTCCTTCCCTCTTGTATCTCTTGCACAGTGCCTTTTCTGTTGAATCTTTGATGATTCCACTGAATCTTCTATCTAGATGCTCTAGACTTCATATATGTTCTATGTCTTAATATAGATTATGCCCTTTTCCAGGGATCAACACAGAACATCTATTATTAGATTAAGGCTGTTTGCTATGTCCCTATTATGTTCTACAAAGGACTTGTAGTATATGTGTACTTGCTCACAGACCAGCTGTATTTTGTATATAAGAGCTGTACATTTGTACCAATAAATTAAGTCTTCACTGAAGCATCTCCACACTCTAAGCTCTACTCACTATAAGTCTGAGATACAAGCTCTAGTAGTTAGACAAACCACTGTGCATGTAGTGCTCTGATAGCACACATGTTGTAATCCCATTATCAACAGGTTATGGGCCCTGACTAGCATCTAGTCTCACTCAATGACTTTTGTCTTACACAGCATTGGCATGCCACATACTGTGATGAAGTTGAGCTTGCAGATAAGATAGTCTATCAGATTCCTGTTTGATATCTTTCCTGATTTAGCCCTATTCATGTCACTATGTCCAAAGGACATATACATGGGGAAAGAAGTGTTACAAGGTTTCTTCTTTGGCTAAGCAACACCTAAGTTGGAGCCTATCCTTGTAAGAGAGACAAGCAGAGGTCCTAGTCCTATACAGGTCAGTAGGAGCTGATCTGTTTAACCTTGGGTGGCTGTTCATGTTGTCTCTAGGCAGCAAACTCATGTAGATCACACACTCTGTAGGACAAGATGTTGATGAGAAGCCTGAGAGGGAAAAGCTGACTACAAGGGCAAAGAGTTGTAGACTTTATGCACTACTGTCACTCAAGGACTTATTCAAGTACCAAGAGAAGGTAACACACATAAAGATTAGACTTGGTTAATCTACATGTCCAAGTGTAGGACATATAGTAAGTCCAATGACTACTTAAGGAAGTAGATCAATTGTAGCATAAGAGATGAAGATGAAGGGACTGCATAGAAAAGGAACTCATAGGGCATAGGGCATAAGGCATATGAAGATAGAGAAGAAGAGTGCATACGTCATATGGCAAAAGTCTGCATGAGCAAACATAATTGATGCAAGCATAAATATGACAGAGGTGACAAAACTTATACCTGGTCCAAATATAGAAAAGTGTCTAAGAAAGGAAATGGTAAGTTCAGCATTCAATCACAAGTCATCATTGCATGGAAAGTATACTCCATGGTAGCAACATGCTTCATCTACCTTCTTGCACATTTCCCAATCAAGTGTCTGTCACAACTCAGTGGTTTCCTGCCAGAGGCTAACCATCATGTGCTTCATCAAGTCCCAGTCTTCATAAGTTTGCTCTTTGGGCTCTTCAGTCTCCTCAGTGGTCTTGGAGTCTGCAATATTCATAACATGATCCCCTTTGTAAGGTCGAGTGTCCTCACTCAACTCAGTGACTTCCAGTAATGTTTTCATCGTTGTAAGGATATTCATGCATTCCCTCTCCTGTGTCATCCATGACACTTCAGAGGGCACATTTGATTGACTGAGCTGACTGTCATTGAGGGCAAATGTGTTGGTTGGAGGCTCTGGGGATGATAGTGGTATTGATGGCATGACAGGAGAGGCATGGAGGAGATCTGTCATGGCATTTGTCAGTGAATCTAGGTCCTTGGATGTTGTCGGCAGTGGTGAGGCCTGCCCAAAGGAGAGTGTGACCTCAGTGGTGGTGCAAATGAATGGGCAAAGGAGATCTTGAGTCTCCTGACAATGGGGGTCAAGCTGCAGAGGAGGAGGGAGTTGATAAGGGGAGAGCTGAGGGATGAGTATTCTGGGATCAATCATTTGAGGGAGCACTAGTTCCTTGTCCACCATCCTGCTGCCCAGTAGAGGTGGCATGCTCAGTGAGTTGGGCCATGGTGAGTTGGGCTCAGTTGGTGAGGATTCTGGTGTAGTGGAATGGGGGATGTGTTCTAATGGGATTAAGGAAACAGTACTTCTGGTAATGTCCAGGGGTGTAGTGGTGGCAGAAGGGGCAATAGTATCTTGTGCATTGATCTGCCCTATGACCCACATTGCTACATTGATAGCAGGTGGTGTGTTGGTCAGATAGGGTGAGGATAGGGCTGTCAGTGATAGTAAGTTCTGTATTTCCAGAAGCTCCTGTCTCAGTGTGTTGTTGATCCACATCATGAAGTTGCTCAGGTACTGAAGTGGCTCCTTGGTTCCATTGGGATGAGGGGTTGCAAGTAATGTTGCCAGATCTAAGTCCAATTTGTGTGTGGAGAAAAGCAGATACATCCTCACACACTTGCAGAATCGCATAGTGGGTGCCTTGGAGGTATTGCCTTTCTTGATCAAGTCCTGGCAGGTCAATAACCTGAGTAAAGCAGGTACTGACTTCATTGGCCAGTCTGTTAGCATGGAGCTGGCAATGTATTGTGTTAAACCAAGTCAACCTGAAAGAGTTGAATACTTCAGTTGATTGATTACCATGCTCAAGAGCAGTCCTTGCTTGGGAAAAGGCATCTTCATATAGAGAGTTGAGTCATACTGTGGCAGAAAGAGTGGCATCACCTGCTTCTTGTAAGGTATGAGTTGGAAGGGCTTGCCTTTGGGTGCTTTGTGCTTCATGTAGTTGGAACACCTCAGATATTTGACACCTGACTTCTGTGATGTCAGTGACTTGTCTTTGCTGCTCTTCATAGGAAAGGGACTTGGGGTAGAGGGGTGATCTTCTGGGGAAGGTGTCAGCTCATGAGTGAGAGGAGTGGGTGGAACAGTGATGAGGGTCTGTGATGATGCTCGAGTGAACAGTGTTGGAAGTGGGAGTGGTTGGGTAGTCAGTGGTCATAGTGTTGTCAGAAGTAAAAGACATTTGAGTAGCTTGAGGTTTAGTGTAGGTTGTGTCACAGTTTATAAGCATTGAGGAGGGTCTGGGAATTGTGCAGGTCTGTCAAATTTTGCCAGGTTCATTCTGATTCTGGGTATCCCTTCCAATGCACTAGAAACTCTAATCCTTGTCTTCTGGTGTGATAGTGCACCACTATGGCTTCGACTTCCCATTCTTCTTCTCCTTGGATGAGGTCAGGTGGGGGTCTTGAGAAGTGTTTGCCATAAATGTTGTTTTTGGTGACAGGATAGAGGTATTGGACATGGAAGATGTTGTGTATCTTCCAGCTCTTTGGGAGAGATAGCTCATAGGATATGTTTCCACATTTCCTAATAATGGTGAACAGGCCTAGTCAATGGGCAGTGATTTTCCTTGATGTGACCTGAATTGGTAGATTTCGAGTGTTGAGCCAAACTTTCTGGCCAGGTTCTATTTTTGGTAGTGTGCACATTTGTGTCTGTTCTGTCATAATTTTGTGTGAAGTCTCATGTGCTATTTTTGCAGCTTCTCAGATATTTATAATCCAGTTCATTCTTTCTTCAGCCAATGGGGAGTTTGTTGGTGCTAGCTCAGTTGGGAAAGCTTTGAGCAGGTGACCATACATGAGTTCAAATGGCATTTGCTGGCAGTTGGCATGCATTCAAGAGTTGTGGGAGAATTTGACTAAAGGAAGGTGTTTGGGCCAGGTGTGGGGATTTTGGGTGCAATAGGCCAATAGGTACATCTCGATTTCTTGATTAAATTGTTTGGTTGATCTGTCCAATTGAGGGTGATAGGTGGTAGAGGGGATGTGATCGATGTTCAGCTTCTTGAACATAGCTTGTATTGATTTGGCCATGAATTGGGGATCTCTGTCCAAAATGATTTTGTTGGGTATTCCTGTGCAAATGAACACATGCTTGATCAAGATGTCTGCAATTTGATCAGTGGTGGCAGTTTTGGAAGTGGGTACTATGATTATGCCCTTTGTAAGACTGTGGTCCACCATGGACAATATTGCATCATATCCATTGGATTTGGGGAGGTCTGTAATGAGGTCCATGGACATCTGGGTGAAAGGCTGTGATGATTGGGGACCTGGAATTGGTTGGAGGGGGGGCTTCAAGGGTTGTCTGTTGATCTTGTATTGTTGGCAGGTAGGGCATCCTTTCACATGGTTCATGACATAGGTGTGAATGCTGGGCCAGGTGATGTATTCTTGAAGTTTCCTGAGGGTTTCGGTGACTCCAGGGTGTCCTGCAGCTGGTGCATTGTGTACATGCTGCAATAAGTGCTTCTTAAGTGTGGAGTCCATAGGAAGTTGAATATGACCTTCTTGATCCAATTCTATGGTTCCATCCTTTCCTTTCTTGGCTTCATTTTCAACATCAGGGTCTATGATGTTGATTCCATCACTTTCTCCTGAATTAGCCAATTTTGTGTTAGCATTGGTGAAGTTGCTAGTCTGAAACTTCTCTAGTGGGATGGCCACTTTTGTTGTTTCAAGCTCCATGTCTTTACTTGTTGAGGTGTGGTCCAGTCTTCTGGACAAAGCATCAGCAGTGCAGTTCTTAGGTCCAGGAATATGGCGAATCTTGATTTTATGGGCACTGATCACAGTGGACCATCGAATGGTTCATCTTGACAGTTTTGATGGCTTGGCCCAATGAATAATGTTGTTGTGATCCATCCATACCATTGTTTCATAGGGTGGTCCATCAATGTAATGACACCATTCTTGTAGTGCATGGATGATGGCTAGGAATTCTTGTTCTGATGCATGATAATTCTGTTTGGCTTGGGAGAATGGTTTGGAATAGTAGAAGCATGGATGTAACACACCATTTGAGTCCTTCTGGAGAAGAACTGCTCCAGAGGTGTAAGCAGACACATCAGTTTGAATTTCAAATGGTTTTGAAGGGTCAGGGGTGATTAAAACAGGTTCTTCCAGGAACTGTTGCTTTAATTTTCTAAATGCATCATCAGCTTCTTTTGTCCATTTGAAAGGAGTGTTGGACTTCTTGAGAAGTGTGTTAAGGGGTAAGGACAGGTGGGTGTAGTGCTTGATGAGCTTGCAATAGAAATTGCAGAACCCAATGAATTTTCATATGTCTTGGACTGTCTTAGGTGTAGGCCAGTCCACTATTCCCTTGAGTTTGGCTGGGTCCATCTTGACTTCATTAGGGGAAATGATGAATCTGAGGTAGGTGAGGGTCATTTTCTCGAATTCGCATTTCTCTGGTTTGAGGTAAAGATCATGTTTCCACAAGATCTTGAATACATCTTTTGTCATCTTCCGCAGTTTGGTTTTGGTGGGAGTGTGGATAAGGATATCATCCATATAGACAATAACTTTGTTCTGCACAATGAGAGGGGCAAGGATAGTATCCATCATGTTCTGAAAAGTCATGGGACTGTTGCACATCCCAAAAAACATGACCATGGGTTCAAATAATCCTTGGTGGGTGTGGAAAGCTCCTTTCCATTGGTCTTCTTCAACAATGCAGACCAGCACCTTCCTTTCTCAGTAACTACCACTATCATTTCAGTGGCACAGTTATTCATAGTACAAGGAATAAAGTTACTCATTCTAAATCACTATGTCGAACTCTAAGGAGATTAGTGGCTTCCTTGGAGGTATGAAGAAGACTGCCACCAGCATCCAATCCAACATCGCTCACTGTCATCACTCAAGTGCCAGTCTAGCACCTAACCCGACTCTTCCTCGAGAGGCTTTTTTTTTTTTTTTTTTTTTTTTTTTAAATCTGAGTCTATTGCTGCAAACATTATCTACTACAAGAGCAGACTCTATTTACAGCAAATGGGTGCATGGTAGCAGTCCCAATGGTTAAAGAGAAAAGGAAAAGAGGAAAAGAAAAACAGGTGCCCCAAACAACATGAATGAAAAAGTTCAAAGTTAAATGCATATGGACGAAAACAAGAGAGTTCGTACAGAATACAGTGACACAGCCACTTGCACTTGTCTTAGCTAACCCTTACGACCCCCACCCCGAGGAGCGGAGGCTTTCTTGGCTGAAGCAGAGGCTGCGTTGTGTTGGTATCGACTGTGGATCCAATCCCAATCGAAGCAATGTCGCCAGTATGGGCACTGGCAGTTGTTGGAGGGGTGGGCACCTGAGCAATTGAGGCACTGGGGAGAATGAGGGCAGGGATCACCTGCTGGAGTGGGAGGGATGGGGGGAGTCGACTTGGGATTGCCCTTGCAACACCCAGCCATGGAGTGGTGGGAGGCCTCGGAATGAGGGCCCCCACAGAGAGGACACCTGGGTGCACGAGCACAGCAGGCATCAGAAGGATGACCCCAGTGCCAGCAGTGCTGACACTGAGGTGTGCTGGTGTGGGTGCGAGCCCCTTTGATGAGACAGGAAGCACCATTGATCATGATGCACCTGTTAATGAGGGAGGCAGTGAGGGTGCCACATTGAGAGTCGACCAAGTCAATCCACACAGTGGTGGTGTCAGACTTGGCAGAGTTTTGGACGATGTGCAAGTGATGCATGTCAGAGGTGGGGAAGAAGGGGGAGGCTGAGGCCTCGGTCTTGACTTGATCAGCCAATAGAGTGAAGCCATCAGCTAAGAAGAAGGGGACATCTACGATCTTGATGAAAGACTGGGAGACAGGGAGGGTGATGGAAGTGCTCTTAAGCGCAGTGGGGAGGCAGGCAGACAAGGTGTCGAGGTCCACCTGGGAAGGAACACCACCAGTGGAGAAAGCGATGACTCCAGAGTGGAATCGGCCAGAGTCAACAGTAAGTGCTGACTTGGCCCAGGTAAGCACTTGATTGAAGTGCATAATGAGGGATTGAAGGGAGACACGAGTGCTAGTTAGATCACTAGCACTGGTGCTCAAGAAAAATTGATGCCAGGTAGGGCCCCAGGTCGCATAATAAGGCTTATGCCTTGTGGAGGGGTTGGGTCTGGAAGGACCAGTCTTGATGTCATGTGAGGGAGGGCTGAGCCTGTCACATGGGGGTTGAGGGGCACGTGAGGGAGGTCTGGGCCTGTCATGTGGAGCAGGAGTCACAGGGGGGGGCTGAGGAGGCACCAGGGCCTGGGTAAAGGGCTGGGAGGCAGGCACTGGTTGAGTGTCTGCCATTGCTGAGTCAGCCATTCCATGGAATGACATGTGTTGGGCATGCAGCTTGTTAGCCTCAATAAGCAAAGCAGTAATACTGTCTGCTGGGGGGGGAATATGCCAGGCAGAAGGGGGAGTGCAATTGGCAAATAGATTCTTGGACTCCAGAACAGAAATGAAGTCGCAGAGGGCAGCGAATAAACAGGGGTCTCCTTGAGAGGCTTCTGTCCCTCTCTTCAATGATTTTCAAGTCTCTGAGGAGTTTATTCGAAAGCCTCCCTCTCCTTCTCCTTCTATTGGAGCCAAATGCTCCTACTCTACCAACCAATCCCTATCTAATCGATTGGAGAAAAGCATGAAATTCAAAGAAGATGATGACACTGCTTCCATCTCCTCTGCTGAGGAGAACGAAGATGAACATTTTAACAAAGGTTCTCAAGGCCTTTCTACACCCAAGTCTATCCATCCATCCATCGTGCCAGCTCGTGATGAACTTGTCATGTCTCCAGAAATAGCACCCTCATCTCATAGGATGCTATCCCCAGCTCAAGCCATTGCCACCTCTCATGGCTTTGTTCCACCCACTCCTGGTGCTGCTTGGGACAAATCTCAGCCATTGGATCCCCTCCTGACTATTCCATCTTTCACCCCTCCTTCTCTCCCTACCATTACGCAGCCTCATGTCGAAGTGCAGTCAACCCATGGAATGGATTGGTCATCTGTCTGTGAAACACTTGGTGATGGCATCACAATGATTGACATCACTAACACTAATGACATCAATGGGCTTAATTGCCTCAGTTCCTTACTAAGCTTCATTTCCTCCTGGTTGGGAAATTGGGCTGAATCTGGAGATCTGTCCTCTTTTGAGGGCACTCCTCATCTCATCTGTATCCTCCAAACCATTGTGCATTCTGACCAACTGCACAATAAATCAGTTCCCTATAACAATCACCAACTCAAGCTGTATGACTTTGTGTCTATGCAGTTTCCCCCTTCCCATACTTTATCCCCAACTCCCACACCCATGTCAACTGGACATCGTCAAGAACGTTGGGCTGAAAAAGCACCGGCAGTGTCCTCCCCATCCCCCAAAGACACCTCTGGGATACTCCAGGGCTCTTCCCCTCTCTCCCCTCCTGATGCCTCTGGGATACTCCAGGGCTCAGACTCACAATTCGATAGGGACACTGCACGAGCAATCACCCTCTCACACCTTCTGCCCACAGACCCCACCAAGCCCAGTTAGTCCTCAACTTCTAACGTTGACACTGACATGCTTCCACCTCCCCCTCCTCCCCAATCCACTGTCCCTGCTGCTCCTGGTCCATCCAGCCAGGAAAAGGCTAACCCTAACCCTAATGCCTGGTCTACAGTAAATCATCAATGGGTACCTTGTAAAATGGTAGCAGCTCCCACACAGTGTAAGCCTATCGTGGCCCCCGCTTTCCCCCCCAAGGAATCTTACCCTCCTCCTTCACATCCTTCTCCCCCTTCCTCTACTCCCCCTCCCATTAATAAAGCCACCAAGCCTCAATATAGGTCTGGTGCACCCTCTCCCTCAACTCAGAAGTCGTCTTACTCTAAGGCAGCTTCTCAGACCCCCCTTAAAGTGGACGAGTTGCAGAAATATGCAGCTCTCCCGCCGGTTCGAGAAGGGATCGACCTATCTCTGGAAATAGCTCCTTCATCCCATAGGATGCTATCTCCAGCTCAAGCCATTGCCGCTTCTCACGGCTTTGTCCCACCCACTCCTGGTGCTGCTTGGGACGAATCCCAACCATCAGACCCCCTCCCTGCTATTCCAACTTTCTCTTCCCCTTCTCAACCACCTACTACGCAGCCTCATGGGGAGGCACAGCTGACCCACGGAACGGATTGGTCATCCATCCGTGAAACACTTGGTGATGGCATCTCAATGATAAACATCACCGATACCGATGACATCACTGGGCTTAAATGCCTTGAATCATTAATAAGCTTCGTCTCTTCCTGGTTAGGCTATTGGGCCGAATCGGGTGATCTTTCCACTTTTGAGGGAATCCCTCATCTTATCCACATATTCCAAACTGTCGCGCACTCTGAACAATTGCGCAACATGTCCGTTCCTTACAACGGACAACGCCTCAAACTGTATGACTTCATGTCTATGCAGTTCCCACCCTCCCACACCCTCTCTCCTACCCCCACGCCCATGTCAACCGGGCATCGCCATGAACGTCGGGCTGAAAAAGCACCGGCAGTGTCCTCCCCTCCCCCCAAAGACGCCTCTGGGTTTCTCCAGGGCTCTTCCCCTATTCTCACTCCTGACACCTCTGGGATACTCCAGGGCTCAGACTCGCAACTCGAAAGGGACACTGCTCGAGCAATCGCCCTCTCGCGTCTTCCTCTCGTCGACCCGAATAAACCAGGTGAGTCCTCAACTTCTATTGTTGATGCTGACATGCTCCCTCCCCCTCCTCCTCAACCCACTGCCCCTGCCACTCCTGGTCCATCCAGCCAGGAAAAGGCTAACCCTAACCTCAACAGCTGGTCCACTGTCAACCGCCGATGGGTGCCTCACAAAAAGGTAGCCGCCCCCACTCAGCGTAAGCCTATCGTGGCGCCCGCTTTCCCCCCCAAGGACACCCACCCTCCCCCTCCTTCTCGCTCTGCTCCCCCTTCTTCTACTCCCCCTCCTATTAACAAGGCTACCAAACCTCAATACAGGTCTGGGGCGCCTTCTCCTTCCACACAGAAGTCGTCTTACTCCAAGGCGGCTTCCCAAACACCCCTCAAAGTTGAAGAGTTGCAAAAATACGCGGCTCTTCAAAACCAATTCCCTTCAATGTCACCGGTTGATATCATCAATTTCCTTCGCAATGCTGGCGATATCAAATCTCCCGCCCTTAAATCCTCTCCCTCTACTCGCCCCTCTAATTCTCCCAAGGCCACCCAAGGCCCTTCATGCAAGAACATCGTCGTTCCTTACAATGACGTATTCAAACCCATTATGCTCACCTCACTCGATCTCGTAGTTAGGTGTTGCAATAACGCCCTATACCAAAAGGGCTTCCTCCTTAAAATTGAATCAGCCAAGTCCAATGAACGGACTCTCTGGCTGTCCACCAACCAAGTCGCGACTGATGAGGAACTCCTCATTGTCAAGAAGGGAATCACAGACTCCAACCGATCTGCCTTTGCCACCCAGGAGATTAGAGATACCGTCGTCCCATCTCTTCCCATGTCCAAATCCTTTGTTAAGCTGACCAATCTCCCTTACTTCTGCCCTGATGGCACCCCTCATACCTCAGATGACTTCAAGGATGTCATCGAATCGTCACCCTATCACAAGATGATCCAACATCTCGTGGGCAAACCCAGGTTCCACCGTGTATCCCCTCATTCTGATTCTGCCATCCTCTTCTTCGACCTCTGGGACTCCCAGTCCGCCATGAGAGCCAAACTCCTTATTAACCACACCCTCCTCTTTGAGAACAGGGTCTGCACCTTCCATAGTGCCACAATGCGTACTGCCTCTCCTCTATGCAACCGTTGCTGGAGATGGGGCCACCCCACACACCTCTGTAGAGCACGCAACCCTAGATGTGCAATCTGCAGAGACCTGCATCACACAGACAACCACCGTCGTGACAGCTTCTGCTGTCGCGGCAAACCTGGACCTAACCCTCGCCCACCCACCCCTGCTAACATCACAGAGTGTCCCCATGTGACTGCTTTCCAGTGCTTGTCGTGTGATTCTAAGGATCACCATGTAAACTCAGACAAATGTCCATTCTTCCGCCACTGATTCGATCGGGAGTGGATACAGAGTAAGCTCCGCGAAGCTAAAGCGGAGAAAAACCGTCGCGACTTCAATTCGGGTGCAGTTAATGTCTAAAGGACCTCCTAACAGCACCACATTCATTAATGATCTCCCCATTTTATTTTTCAATGTTCATCATTCTAAGGACACTGTTGAGGCGTTATTAAATGATCCTCAATTTAAGAACGTTCTCATTTTATGTATTCAAGAACCCCCCTTTAGTATCATTCGCAATATCCCTTCCACCGATAACTCTGAAGGAGTCCCATATAGAGGCACGCCATATAACCCCAATTGGCGCATCTTTTTATCAGATGACGATTGTCCTCGAACGGCCACATTCATTCACAGATCATGCGATGTGCTTATGCCGACTTCCCACCCTAGCATAATCGCGTCTCCCGATTTCCAACTCATTTCACTGTCCTTCCCAAGGAAGATATACTTTCTTAATTGTTATCTTGACCCTTCTAACGATTCTTCACTAACATATCTTGAATCCCGCATCCACCTCCTCCCCAGCAACTTAGTATGTGCAGGAGGAGATTTCAACTCTCACTCTCCCGAGTGGGATCCTCATATCTCGCATCACACGGCACGAGCTGACCTTGTTGTTGACATCATGAATTCCATTAACCTTACCCTCTCCACGCCTTTAGAGGTCAAGTACACTCACGTCCCCTTCGACGAGTCTAAGCATCCGTCTGTCATCGACCTCATCTTTATGATAGATGATCCCCTCCGTCCAAGCCCAGTCCACACCATTCATGAGGACTGGCAAATTCGCTCTGACCACTGTCCCCTTCTCACATCCCTACCTATCCCCTCCCCCTTCCAACCCTTCATCGAAAAGCTCACTATACTGCGCGATTCTGAAGAGGAAGCTACATTCCTATACTTGGTGGGCGTCCGCCTTCAAGCCATCCCACCTCGTTTCGACTCCAGCGACGATGTTATCTCCTACGCCAACACTATGTCCCTCATCATCTCCCAAGAATGGCAAAACAACGCCAAACTTGTTCGAATCTGTGCCAAGTCTAAACCCTGGTGGAATCAACAATGCTCAATCGCCTTACGAGCATTCCAAACCCTCAAGTCCAAGTCAAATTGGACTAAATTCCACTGCACTACACGCCAGGCAAAACGCGCATTCTTCGACAAGAAGATCAAAGACATAGCAGAGGAAAATCGTTGCCCCTGGGACCTCATGTCCTGGATCAGCAAACGCAATCTCCCCCCCTCTCAATCTATCACCTACAATGGGAAGAGCTGCGATGAACTAGAGGACCTCTGGCATGCACTGGATTCCTCTTACAACTCTGCTTCCGATCAACATGTGGATCTTAGCGCTATTGAGTCGTTTGACGCCCACCCGGAACGCCCATGGCCCCCTTTCTCTAGCGCCGAGCTTTTCGATGCCCTCAACCCTTGCGCCAACGCTTCTGCCCCTGGTCCTGATCATTTATCATGGGCTCACATCAAACACCTTATGTCTGATGATGTATTTAGATCCAACTTCCTCCTCTTCGCGTCCAAATGTGTTGAATTTTCCACGTGGCCAGAACACTTCAAACATTCCACTTCCGTTATCATTCCTAAACCCAACAAGCCGCATTACTCCACTCTGAAGATGTTCCGGCCCATCGTCCTCCTTAACACTCTTGGTAAGTTGATCGAGAAAATGATTTCCACCAGGATGCAATTCGAAGCATCCCAACACAACTTAGTTCACCCCCTCCAATTTGGGGGTATTATCCAGCGCTCTACTGAAGACGCTGGCGTCTATGTTACTCACCTTGTCCGAACAGGCTGGAAACGCAAACTCAAGACTAGCGTCATCGCCTTTGATGTAGCGCAGTTTTTCCCCTCCACCAACCATTCCATCCTCGTCTCCACCCTTCGAAGACAAGGCTTCAACTCCAATCTCATCTCTTTCTTTTCTGACTACCTAAAGAACTGCTTCACTACTTACTCGTGGAACAATAAGTTATCCCCCAAATTCTCTGCATCCGTTGGCGTTGGCCAAGGTTCTGCCCTCTCCCCCATTCTCACTGCTCTCTCTCTCTCCCCCTTTATGTACAAGTTTTCCAATGATCCTCGCTGTAAAATTATTTCTTTCATTGATGACGGTCTTATTGTTGTTCAATCAGACTCATTTACTACTAACTGCCGCCTTCTTTCACAGGTTTACAAGAACTGTGAAGAATACCTCAACCGCCTCGGATTTGTCCTCGAAAGAGACAAAACCGAGGCTTT
>JAEUWP010000314.1:0-54397 GCA_018524725.1 Podaxis mareebaensis | reverse complement strand
TGGAAAAGTGTCCAGGGGCGGAACACTTGCAGTGGACACAGTAGTACATTTTGCACTGTGTCTGGAAATGGCCCACTTGACTACATAAGCAGCAGGGTCGGTTTTGGGGTCATATATTTGGAAGACATATGGTGGGAGTTTCTTGAGGGTATCGACCATTTTCCGAAGTTGGCTTAGTTGGATGATTGTTACCATCTTTAGCCAATTCATCAGATTTGGGAGATTCTGGCAAAGGAGCAGTAGATGGTTGAGTTGCGAGTTCTCGGGGGCAGCTAGGACACAGTGTAAATCCATCTGGAGCTGGCTTACTGATCGCCGCAGGCTGTAGATAGAAGTCAGGCTCAATGGTCCTGATTTTCCAGATGATGTTCCCAATATAGGGACCTGCAGGGAGACTGTGTGCCAGTTCACGAATAGAGGTGTCCAATTTCTTGGATTGTGCAATATAATGGCTTCGCGCAGTAGCAAACTCATCAAGCGCAAGCCCGATGGAGTTGCAAAGGTTAAGGAATTTATGATTCCTGCCATAACTGGACATAAAGTTGCAGGCTGTTCCCTCATGTAGAAAGATGCATTGTAAGGTGGCAACTTCACTACTGGGTACTTCAGCTTGACCTGATTGAGGTCGTGGCGAAGCTTGGCAGCTTGGGAGAGTCTTTCCCTTTGCCTCAGGCTTCAGAGAGGGAGGATTCGAGGTTGTAGAGAGGATGTTTTCATTGGTAGCAGAGGACATTGGTCTGAGGAATGTTAGGCAAGTTTCTTCTGTCTTTTATACTCTTGAAGTATTTGTTTTGCATTTTCTAAGTTTTCTTCAGGTTCCCATGAGTCCTCAGTTGGTCCATATCCTTTCCAATGTATCAGATATTCTAAGCATCTTCTTCGAATCCTGTGTTTCAAGATTGCTTCAACTTCGTATTCTTCTTCTCCTGAGATGAGAATTGGTGGTGGATTAGTGTGGTGTTTTCCATAGATGTTATTCTCGACTACTGGTGTGAGAAGTGAAGCATGAAACTTGTTGTGAATCTTCCATTTTACAGGAAGTTTTAGTTCATAGGTAACAGGTGATGTTTGTCTTAGAATGGTGAAAGGTCCTTCTCTTCTTTGGTTTAACTTCTTTGAAGTGTATGGAAGAGGTAGATTTCAATTGTCTAACCACACTTTATCTCCAACCTTGAATGGATTCCAAGGTTTGCTTTGTCTAGCAGCCATTACTTTTCGCATTTGTTCATGTGCTTCAAGTGCTGCTTCTCTCATTTGTTCTAAAGATAGAATCTTTTCATTGATTGAAGGTACTTTAGATTCTTCTTTGCTTTCTATGACTGCCTTAGGGTTATAGCCTAATATCAATTCGTATGGTGTGTTTGTTCTTCCTGCATGTGGTTTAGTATTGTGAACAAACTCAATTATGGGTAGTGCTCTTCTCCATGAGTGTGGATTCTTTGAAGTATAAACAGCTAAGTAGAATTCTATTTCTTGGTTGTATCATTCCATTGTTCTGTCAGTTTGCGGATGATAAGCGGTTGACATAGCTGGTTCTATGTTTAGCTTCTTATAGAATTCTCACATTGATTTGGCTGCAAATCTAGGGTCTCGATCTGAGATGACCTTTTGAGGTGTTCCATATTTGGAAAAGACTTTCTCAATTAGGATTTCGGCAATGTCGTCAGAGGTTGCAGTTTTCTGTGTGGCTGTTAGGATTATCCCTTTCGTAAGTCCATGGTCCACTATAGACAAAATAGCATCATATCCGTCATCTGGGGGTAGATCTGTGATGAGATCCATGGAAATTTGACTGAATGGATGGGTAGAAGTTGGTCCTTTGATTGGTTGTAGTGGAGGTTTTGTTGGATGTCGATTAATTTTGTATTGTTGACATGTTGGGCATCCTTTCACATAGTTGTGAACATAAGTGTTCATTCCTGGCCAATAAACTTCTTTTTGAAGTTTCTGTAATGTATCTCTTATTCCTGGATGTCCTGAAGTAGGATGGTCGTGTACAAATTGTAAAATTTTCTGTTTGATATCCGGGTCATCAGGTATGATGATCTTATTTTGGAATCGGATGAAATCTTTGTCATCTGATGTGAATCGGTCTTGCATGTGGATTTTTGACTTCTTTTTGATGATCTCTTGTTTTAGGTCTTCAGAAAGGAAGTTAATGAACTTTTCTGATGGGATGGCTATCAGATTTTCATTGTCAGTTCCTTCAGGTACTAAATCCAGTCTTCTACTAAGTGCATCTGCTAGTACATTTTGATTGCCAGGAAGATGTTTGATGACATAGTTAAATTTAGTCATGTATAGCATCCATCTTGCTTGTTGATGACTAAGTTGTTGTGGTTCTCGCCATCTGATCAGATTTTCATGATCTGACCATATGATTACTTGGTGTGCAGATCCTTCCAAGTAATGTCTCCATTCCTTCAATGCTTCAATAATAGCAAGGAATTCTCAGTCGGAAGTATGATAGTTCCTTTCGGCTTGGTTTAGTGCTTTAGAGAAGTATGCTACTGGATGTTTATCTCCATTTGAGTCTCTTTGTAGGAGGACTGCTCCGATAGCATATGCTGATGCATCACATTCTATTTCGAATGGTTGGTTTTCATCTACCATTGATAGAACAGGGCATTGTAGGAATTGTTGTTTTAGAAGTTCGAATGCCTTTTGTGCTTCTGGATTCCATTCGAATTTCTTTGTTTTTCGCATAAGTGCATGTAAGGGTTGTGCAATTTGGGCATAATTTTTGATAAACTTTCTGTAGAAGTTACAAAAACCAATGAACTGTCGAATGTTCTTTGCTGTTTGAGGAATAGGCCAATCTTCTATTCCTTTGAGTTTTATTGGATCCATTTCAATGGAGTCTGGTTTGATTATGAATCCTAAATATTCTAGATGTTGTTTTTCAAATTCGCATTTTTCTGTCTTTAGATAGAGATCGTTTTTGTCTAGAATTTCTAGAACCTTAATTGTATAGCGATCGAGTTCTTTGATAGTTTTAGCTGGGATGAGAATGTCGTCCATGTAAATAATGGTTTCTTCTTTAGACAATGGTTCTTGAAAGAGATGATCCATCATAGATTGGAATGTAGCAGGTGAATTTGTCATGCCGAAGAACATGACTGTGGGTTCGTATAAACCATTTGGGGTTTGAAAAGCTGCTTTCCATTCATCTCCTTCTCGAATTCTGACATTGTTGTAGCCTAGACGAACGTCTAGTTTAGTGAAATATTTGGCTCCTTTAAGTTTATCCATTATTCTTGAGATGTTAGGAATTGGATGAGCATTCTTAATTGTGTGATCGTTAAGATAGCAATAGTCTTGACAAGGGCGTAAATCTCCTCCTTTCTTTCCTACAAAGAAGAAAGATGAGGCCATTGGTGATTGCAATTTACAAATGTATCCTTTTCGTAAATTTTCTTCTATGAATTTGTCTAGTTCTTTGCGTTCCTGAGGTGTGAGGTGGTAGATAGGCATTCGTTTTGGAATAAAGGTTTCATCAACTTCGATTTTATGATCCCAAGGACGTCTTGGTGGCATTCTTTCTGATTTCTCTTTACTGAATACCTTGAGAAATTTATGAAATTTCTTTGGTACTACTTTCAAAGGATCAGATTCCTTCTTTTTGGTTTCTTCTGTTTTGTTGTAGAGATCTTGAGCTGTGTTATATTTAACATTTATCTCTAGATCTTCTTCGTCATCTTCTGAATCTATATATTGACTAAGGTCAATACTGTTAATCATCTGTTTAGATTTATATTCAGTTAGTTGTATGGTTTGCGATTCTTCATCGCACCATTTTAATGTTTTTCTTTCCCAGTCTACATCTGGGTTGTATTTTCGTAACCATGAGATACCTATAAATAGTTCTTTATAGCCTAGATTGATTATTTTAGGCTTTATATTCATGATCTTATCATTAATCTTGATTTTGATTTCAGCATAATGTGTTGTTTTTGTTCCTGAGTTTCTTGATCCATCAGCATTATAAATATATTGTATCTTCTTGAGTGGCTTCTTGGTTAAATTTAGATTCTTGACTAATTTTGGCAATATAAATTGGCCACTGGCTCCTGAATCTAATAATGCTTTGATTTTATATGTTCCTTTGGGTGTTAGTATTTCTGTTGGAATTAGTAGACATTTTCCTTTAGATGCATGAAGATCAACGATGTTAAGCTGATCTTCTGAGCTACTCAAAAATTTTCATCTTGAGAAAATTCTTCCATTTGTTCATCTTCTATTCCATTTTCGATGGCATAGACCATAGCGTTTGGATCGACTTGTCTTTTCTTTCTGGTGAAGGTTTTCTTTGGTTTTCCTTTGGATACAAAATTATTTTGCTTGTTCTTTGTGGTGTAATTTCTTCTAGATGGGCATTGTCTGTAGAAATGTCCCTTCTTCTTACAAAAGAAACATTCTCCGTTTTTGATTGCTGTTTGCTGCTTGTCGGTAAGTACATTGTTAATGAGGTGTGATATGGCGTCACTTGGCGTTCTTTCACTGTTATGAACTCCTGGTTTGGGAGGTTGTATATCTTGTATGTCTTCTGATTCATTTTCTTCTTCTTCTTCATCAGAATCCTGCTCATATTCTCCATCAGAGAATCTGAGCTCGTCAAAGTAGTCAGTGAGATGATCAATGTCCATATCCCACTTGCTTCTCCTGTATTGAGGTAAGACTGGTTGGGAGGTGATATTTTGATAATGGGGTTGGATTCTGTAGCCTTTTGTTTTCCTTTGTCCTTTCTTTGTGTAGGAAATTCTTCTGTTGATTGCTGCTCTATACTTGCGTTGTTCCTGAACAATTCTATGGGCATTTCTTGCTGCATTCTTCCACTGTGTAATTGTGTCTGTGGTACTTCTAAGTGCTTTGTGTCTGACAGCAGGGTCAAGTCCATTCGCAAAGTATGCCCAAAGGGCCACACTGTCTGTAAGTCCTGCTTGGGAAGCAAGGACTGAGAATTCTGAGATATATTCCTCGATATATCTGCCATGCTGCTGGAGGTTTCGTAATGCCTGTTCAGCCTCAAATGTCTGTTGTACTGGGGCAAAAGACTGGTTGAGGTCATTTGTGAACTCGTCCCATGTTCGTTGAGTTGTATCTCTCGCATGCATTGAAAGATAATCCTGTCACCATGCTGATGCTGCTCCATCGAGTAGAGCAAGGGCATAGTTGACTTTTGTGGCATGATCAGTGATGCCATAGGATTTGAAGTATAGCTCAACAAGGGATTTCCAACTTCTGTACTGTGCAGGGTCTCCGTAGAACCTCATAGGCTTTGGGTACTCAAAGTTGGTGTTCTGGTTTGCAGACATGGTAGCTCCTGGAGATTGTGGAGGTGAAGGGCTTCTTCTGTGATTTCCTGAACTTCCTGAAGTTGTTCTTCTTCTAGCTGGAGTTCTCGGATTTGTTCCCCAAGATCTGCTAATTGACTGATAAGTTGTTGCTTGTGGTACTGCTGTTCCGGCCAAGGAAGAGAACTGATATCCAGTCCCTGGTATTGATTGAGCAGTTGTTGTTGGATTGCTAGAATATCTTTGCTCTTGAATAGATGATGAAGATTGGGGTTGCTTTCCTTTTGTTTGAGAGGAGAGATTGAATCTGGCAAGATCCTCGGTGACTTCTTTGACACTTGGTTGTCTTGAGACCTGTTGCAGTGTGTTAAGTGTTGCTGCGAGTCCTGCAAATTGGTTTTCGGTTTCAGGGTTTCTCTGAATTTCATCAATTTGTTGCTGATCTTGTCTTGAAAGGTTTTCATATTGGACTTCTGCTGAATATTCTTCGTTGAGTCTTCTTTGGATTGAACCTTCGAAGAAGTGGGGTTTATTTCTTGCGTCTTTGTAATACCACTCTCCTGTTGTGGGATCTTTGAAGACTTTTCCTCTTGTCGGACTGTCGAATGTGGTTGTTTTCACAATTTTGAATTATCCAGTTTGGCAACTTTTAAATTTTCACTTTTAATAAATTTCCTTTCCCTTTCAATAACTGAGCATCCACAGCAATGCCTCTTCTCAGTGGTACTTTTCAATGGAAATTTATATCCTGATAGATTATAGCTCTATCTAAGCGTAATCACTTCTTTATCATGAGTGTGATTCCCTTCACTCATTGAAATATCCTCCAGAATCAAAGTTCTGTCAAGGAATTTCCTTTAGATTGTGGGACTACAATCCTCAACTAATCTGCACTAGTTGGCAATGCACGCCTACTCTCTTTCTAATGCTAATTTCAGAAACTAGGACCCAAAATTAAAGCACTAGCTGCTCAAGTAGGGCTTCTTTCAGTGATCAATGCTGAGCAGCTGAGACAAGGTAACAACTCCATGCTACAGAGAAGGATCGTTTCTACTTAATGTTATAGTGAGGCTGCTTCGGTCCGTAAAGAGGCCCGATATGTATCCGAAGATCGTATCAAAGGAGACTTCTCATGTACTAACAGATAGATTACCTTTAAGCACTGACAGAGTCAATGCGTCAAGATAACTATTACTTATAGTCGCACAATATGTCTACTTCCTCAATATAAGACTTAAGCAACTTAGAGAGCAATAGATATTAGAGAGACAACTTAGATCGTATCACTAATTGTTGATAAAGACTTATATTCGAGTCTCCACCTAACCAAGTAGAAACAATGCTTTCTACTTGTTAGTGTCAATGACTTATATACTTTACAGTGTATCTAAATATATATCTACATTAGAACTTTCTGGAAGTTCTTAAGGCACTGAGGCTCGACTCAGAGATTGACTCGGAACAAAGGAAGCATGATTCTACTAATAATAGTTCAATACAAAAAGTTCTTTATCAAAGAAGTCTTCTTTTCTAATAATAACGTGAAAGCTTATCAATCCGTAAAAGTTGTACGACTTTTGATATTACATAAGCATAATTGATGAATAAAAGATATAGAACAAATAAGCTAAAGATTAAAGCTTTCAAATAAAACAAGAGACAAATAGAATGAAAACATATTTAGTAAATGTATAGCGAACATTTACTAAGTTCATAACATGAGGAGGTTGAGGAGGAATTTGTAGCCCCACACATAGAGCATGACTTTGATAGAATACACAAAATTATACACTCTCGCTGGCTCAAGTAGGTATTTGGGCCCTCTGCCCTATGGACTGTATTTCACTTCATACTACCAATCCTGTGCCTTATTGAATCCTGTACAATAAACCCAGTGTAGCATTATTATTTCTCAAGTGCTTTTGCTATTTGTCAGTCCGTTTCAAGCTCAAAATAGCTAGGCTTTGCAGTGTGAATATCTAGACAATAATAGCCACCATCACTGCTGTTATGTAGAGATGGTTTCTACACATCGTCTCAGTGCGGAGAGATACTGTCCTAAGACACCCCAGCACTATTAAGTTCCTGAAGTGGAATGCCTGTCCATTCTCCAGAGAGAACTAGAGGCTGGCTGGAAATCTTGCAGGGACTGCCTAGGGAGAGATACAACTTGTAAGGTCGCAGGCTACTCCATAGGTTTAGCTGTTACACCAGTTATCCTGTCGAGGCAGGTAGAGCTCTCATGCGGCAAGAAGATAAAGTGGAAGACAGTCCTTGCTATTCTCATGCTATGTACAAATGATTGTAAAGCTAAGTTCTACTTACTTTATGAGCTATCTAAATATGAGGGTGATTGCTATTCTACATGTCCTAAAGGAGAATCTTCGTAGTTACTTCAGTACTCTAAGTATAGAAGACCAAGCCCAAGGTAAGATGAGATCTACAGAAGGCAAGCTATTATTACATGACATATCACTGAGCCCGAGTGCTAAACATAGTGCATCTTTGGAAGATCTGAGGTGGAACCGGAGTTGCAATGGAAGACAGGTCAAGGTGGACGCTTGGAGTCAAGAGGCAGCAAGGTGGCTGTCGAATGATGAAGCGGGAGTGTGAAACTGACGAACAACGAGGCGGGAATGTGAAAGAGGCATAGATGGTGGCAGAAGTGAAAGGAGTGTAACATCATCCCCTTTGTGTAATCGAACTCCAGATCGATCTACCTATAACAGGTGTCAATCTCTGCAAGGCGTCGTTTGGACTGATTTTGGATGGGGACGTTGTTAGTGGTGACATGTCGTCCTTTGGTCTGCTTCGTGATAGGATTGAAAGTATACTCAGTGGTGGTATTCTCTAATGCTCCACAATCGTGAGGGATAGGTCGAGGGATAAGGGTGAAAGTGTCTTCATACAACATATTCTGTTGTCCTCTTTGGCCAAGAGTCAGAGCGTTGGTGAGAAACCAGACACACTTCTTGGCTTCTTCATATGTCGGGCCATTGACAGGGGATTGGTAGTGAGATGGGATGACAGGAGTTTGAGGATGTTGAATGCACTGCCAAGAGTGGTGATTTCGTCCTTGACAGAATCAGCACATGTGGTTAGGACAGTCTGAGGTGATATGCCCTACTCCTAGACAAAGCCAACAGCCTTGTGCATATACTCTGAGAAGATTGGGAGGGAGAAGTTTCGTGATGGTGAGAGGAAGAGTTCGTCGTCGAATGTGGTGTTCCCAGTTGGGGTATTTGGAGATGGGGTTCAACTCTCCTTGCAGAGTCAAGACGTTTATGAGGGTTGGTAAGTTCGGGTAGGTGGCGATGTCAGGCTTCTGTTCGACTGAAGCCTTAGCTCGAGACTGAAGGGTCTCTGGGACGAATGGGTCGGTTTGTGCTCGATGGGAATAGGCTCTTCCCTCAGCAACAAGGATTCCTCAATCTTGTTGATACTGCCAGGGGTAGTTCTCTGGTGTAACTCGTGTTCGGCTTCCAGTATCTGTTGTACTGGACTCTTGAGACTGAGATACTCGATCCATCTCTGCACATTGGGCATGAGTGGAGGAGGAGGGGTTCGAGGTGGAAGAGTGTGCCGTGGTGTGCTTGCTTCCATACTGTTGATGGAGTGAGGCGATGAAGGCAGGGGTCTCTGCAGTTGAGGTGGCAGTGAGGAAGGTGCACGCCTGTCTGACAAGGTTCTTTGCATACTGGACCTGATGTTGGGTTCTGTACTGTGAAGTGACATTGTAGAGGGGTTGTGTTGCTCAGTCAGCTGTGTCTCAGAAATTAAACCATAACTCATCCCCTGGTTCCAGAGCTGGTGGGTTCCAGCTTCTCGGGTCTGTAAGTACATCAGCTGCATTTGGATAACCAGCAGCCTGGGCAAGGGAGGTAGCGGTCTGGTAGATATTACTCGAGGGGTTATATGGATGGGGGAGATCAGTCGGATTTCCAGATGTTCGTGGGTCCAGCACTCAATGGTGTTGTCCCGATGGATGACAATCTGGGTTCCTTTGGGGAGTGGTGGCAAGGGCTTGTCGAAGGAAATTCTGATAGTTTTCATCTTCTGGAACAGTCGTTGTGTGGTTTGGAAGACTGGCATGTAGTGGATCGGAGGTAGGTGTCATAGATGTTGGATGAGTGAATGAATGTTGATGGAACGGGTTGGTACTAGTGATTGGGGATGGTTCACTCTGGATGGTAGTGAACTCGAGGTGGTCCGAGGGAGACATCGTGACATAGTCACCATCAGATCCTCTGGTCGGAGAGTCTCCATGGAGGAGCTCTGTGAAGCTTTCCAGTCTGGACGTTGCTGGCTTGATGGTGGCATAATCATTGACAGAGAAGGAACTAGCATTTGACATGAGTGGGTTTGAAAGTGGCGAGCTTTTGGAATGGAGGAATGAAATGTCTTTTCTTATATTCTACTAAAATCTTTGAAGCGTTTCTTGTCAGGTTTTCTTCATCTTCCCAGGTGTTGTCCGAATTCAGATAACCTTTCCAGTGGACGAGATAGGCAGTTCGGCTTCAGCGAATTCTGTGGTTAATAATAGATTCGATTTCATACTCTTCTTCTCCGTCTATTAACTCCGGCTGAGAAGGCTCGGGTTCGGAGATATTCTGGTCAGTCTTCTTGTATCATTTCAAGAGAGAGACGTGGAATGTGGGGTGAAGCTTCCATGCAGTAGGTAAGGCAAGTTCGTATGCGAGTGGTCCTTTTCATTTCTTGACAGTAAAGGGGCCATATCTTCGGGGACAAATCTTCACTTTCTGTTCCTGTAATGGAAGGTTTCTAGCATCTAACCAAACTCTGTCACCTTTCTCGTATGTCTCAGTTCGAGGCGTTCTTCGGGTGATCATTTGTTTAGTGTTTTCCTTTATGACTTCTGCAGCATTGCATCGGGATTGATCTATATCAAATAGTTGTTCATTCAATGCAGGGGCATTGGTTTGGATGAGGAGTTCAGGAATAGGAGGGGGAATGTATCCGTAGAGAAGCTTGAATGGTGTCTTCTTGTTTCTGGCATGTGTGGTTGAGTTATACTTGTATTCGAAGTGTGACAGTTTGTCAGCCCATGACTTGGGATCTTTGTAGCAATACTTCAATAGGTATACTTCGAGTTCTTGGTGCGATCGTTCTGTTGCTCTGTCTAATTGAGGGTGGTAGGTGGTGGATAGTCGTAAATTGATTCCTAAGGTGGAATAAAATGCTTTAGCAGCTTTCCCTGCCCATCTTGGATCTCGATCTGCTACAATTGAGGTGGGAATTCCATAGTGTGGATAGAAGTGCTTTGTCAGCAAGGTGGCTATGTCTTCAAAGGTCACTGTTTTTGTAGTCAGTAGTACTAGTATCCCCTTTGTAAGTCTGCAGTCCACCACAGACAATATGGTGTCATAGCCTTCTGTGGTCTCGGGTAGACCTGTGACAAGGTCCATGGACACGTCTGCAAAGGGACGTAATGATGGTGATGGTTCCAGGGGGTGAAGGGAAGGGTGATTGGGTCTTCTGTCAATATTGAATTGTTGACAGATATGGCAGCCTGTAACATAATTTCAAATGAAGCCTCGAAGGCCTGGCCAATCAGTTTCTGTGTGGACTCGGTGAATTGTTTCGTCAATGCTGGGATGTCCTGCAGAGTGATGATCGTGATGTCTTGTGAGGATCTCGCATTTTTCATCTAACAATGGTTGTGATGGGGAAGGTGATTGTGATGCAGTCTGGAGTGATGGTGATGGAGTTGGTGTACCGTCTGCTGTGATAGCGTTGACGAAGAGCTCCTTCGGAAGGAGGACTCTGTCGATGTTCTCTTTTGACTTGTCAACTTCATGGTCTGGTCGTCTAGAGAGTGCATCAGCGACTGGTATTGCCTTGCCTGGATAATGTTTAATGTGGAATTTATATTCCTGCAATTCAACCCAGGTTTGGACATGTCGTTTCGATAGTTTTCTGGTGTCTTGCCAGTGTCAGAGGTTGTCATGATCCGATTGAACTTCGATTTCGTAGGGAGCGGAATGTAGGTAGTGGCGCCATTCATCGAAGGCTTGCTTGATTGCCAGGAGTTCTTTATCAGGAGTGGCGTAATTTCGCTCTGTTGGGGTTAATGACTTTGATTGGAATGCACATGGGTGTTCATTTCCATTGTCATCTTTCTGGATAAGTACTCCACCAGTGGCATAATCAGAAGCGTCGGTCTCGATGATGAAGGGTCTGGACGTATCTGGTGTACAAAGGAGGGGTTCTCTCTGGAAGGTCTCCTTCAAGGCTGTGAAGGCTTGCTCTGCAGCGTCGTTCCATTTGAAGTTTTGATTCTTTCAGAGGAGTGCATTGAGAGGGGCGCATAGGTGGGAATAATGATGTATGAACTTCCTATAAAAGTTAGCAAAGCTGATAAATTTCCGTACATCTCGGACGCATTTCGGTCTAGGCCAATCTTTGATACCAGCCAGTTTGTCTTTCGACATTCTGATCTGATTATGAGAAATGTTCATCCCAAGATATTCAACAGATGTCTGTTCGAATTTACATTTCTCGGGTTTGACATAGAGATCATTCTCTCTTAGCCTCTTCAAAACTTCACGAGTTTCTTTTCACAAAGAAGAGAGGTCATCGGAGAAAATAAGGATATCATCCATGTAGACAATGACTGCAGTGCATCCAGGCTTGTCTATCAGGTCACGAAATATGTGGTCCATCATTGCTTGGAATGTGGCTGGGCTGTTAGTCATTCCGAAGAACATGACGTTCGGTTCGAAAAGACCAAAAGGGGTTCGGAAGGCGCCTTTCCATTGGTCACCTTCTCGAATGCAGATATTGTTATATCCTGCACGAATATCAAGAGTCGTGAAATACTTGGTGCCCTTGAGGCGATCTAGTATTCCAGAAATAGAAGGAATAGGATATGCATTCTTCACCGTGAATTGGTTCAAATGTCTGTAATCCTGAACGGGTCGCAGCTTTCCATCTTTCTTCGATATGAAGAAGAAGGGTGCAGCTTGCGGGCTTTCAGACTTCCTGATGTAACCTTTTCGTTGGTTATCATCTAAGAATTGCTTTAACTCTAACAGTTCATTGTCCATCAAGCGGTACAATTTAGCTGCTTCAGGTTTAAAGTCTGGTTTTAGGTCGATCTTGTGATCATACGGTCGTGAAGGAGGATATCTTTCCGATTCCTTTTCACTGAATAGGTTTAGATAATCCCAATAAGCTTTTGGGACGATGTCCTTCGGATCCACTGACTTCTTTGAGCCGTGGTATGCCTGATAGGACTTCTGTGCTTCTGAGATCTTGGTATTGATCTCTAGGGTAGCGTGTGCTAGGTCAAGCTGTGCTTCATAATCGAGTCTAGCTTTCCTGCAGATGGAATGCGGAACATTCTCAGTTGCCTTTTCAGCTAACTGGATATGATCGATCTGGATCTCATTTTTGGTATCCATGTTATCGATATTTATGGCAGGGATCTTAGATCTCCTGGTTCGCCATCGAAAGGTATGTTTCGTCCAATCAATGTCAGGGTTGTGTTTTTCGAGAAACAGGAGGCCGATGATCATCGGTCACTCTCCGATCTCTGCAACATAGCAAGTAATGTCTATGTCACGATTATCTATGTGTAGCTGCAATTCTGCTTGTGCAGTAATGGCATGGCCTACATTCATAGTACCGTCGACATTTCATACTGGTATGGGTCTAGTCAAGGGTATCGTTCTTAACCCAAGCTGTTGAACGGTCAAGGGAGAGATGAAGTCTCCTTGAGCACTGCTGTCAAGTAGTGGGTAAATAGTGGCAACTGTGGAAGAATTCAGATTCTTTAGTATGGCTGGGATATACAGGGATTTGTTGTTGGTCGATGCTGACAAGCAGATTTCAGCTATCATTGGCTTGGTAGAAGAGTGGGTAGTCGAAATCTGATCTGAGTTCAAGGCTGTAGCTGGTACAGGAGGTTCTCTAGACAGTTTCCTACTTTCTATTTTATGAGCAAGATATTTTTGAGCAGTCCAATGAGAGTCATAATGGTTCTGTATATTGAAAGGAGGTTCAAGGTTTGTACTAGAATTCGAAGACTCAGAAGGACTCAGAGGTGTTGCCTCTACTCTGGTCCTTGCGGAAAAGACTGTTGTTCTTCTTCAACGATCTTGGCCATTGCATGGTTAGCCAGTTTGTTTTGATCTTCAGCAGTCATTTCAGTGAAAGCAACTTTGATTGCGTTAAGGGTATTAAGACAGGATGGAGAAGAATTAGAAGAAGAAGAAGAAGAAGGAGAAGTACATGGTCGATTTGAGGAGGAGAAGGAAGTTGAGGCCGATGGCTGAGAAGAGGGTCGCTTTCCTTTCTGGAACCGTCTCTGATTCATGGGAGATTGTCAGTTCCTGTGAAGGGGGCATGAGCGCGCCCAGTGGTTCATGTTACCACAGGTGATGCATGCTCCATGTTTCATTCGGTCTTGTTGTCGATCTGTCAGGATGGCATTTACTGAGATGCCTTGTTTAGTGTAGTCATCTTCTTCGTCTGAGGAGAAATCGGGTATTTCTTCTTCGTCTCCGGAAGAGAATTCTTCAAGTGCGTCGATATCCATGGGTTCACCTGGTGGGAGTTGGTGCTCTTTGTAGACGAATTTGTTTCGAGGGGCATCATTAAAGGCGTCGTTGAAATAAGATAGTTGTGAAGAGGGTCCTCTGCCGGTCTTGCGCATCTGATATTGCTGGAAGTTATTAACAATCCTAGCAACATCGGCTTGCCATTGGGCGTAGGTAGTGGGAGGTTGAGTCATTAAATAGAGTTGTCACTGTACCCAGTCAGGAATAGAGTCGACGTAGAGATGAACTTTGTGATTGTCATCAGTAATGTTCGCCTGACTCAGAAGGTAAGTGAACATCTGATTGAAGACAGTGATGTCCATCTTGGAGATGTTGAGACGAGCATGTCGAAGCTTTTCAGTAGCTTGTGTGGCTTCAATCTTCAGTTTGAAATGATCTTCAAGTCGGATGTTGAAATCATGCCAAGTACCATACTTGTAGGCGTTATTGGTGGTATTCCACTTTTCTTTCATAAAAGCATTGCAGAATCCAGCAGCGTTGCCTTTGGTCATGTACTGGAGCATGTAAAGGATTTTCTTTCAGTCGTTGATGTTATTCTGTGCATTTTGAAATGCGGCTCGATGGTCATCAAAGACAAGTCGAAGTTGATCCTGGAACATTTGGAAGTTGCGGGGTTCACCATCAAATGGTTGAATTTTCGGGGCTTTGGGTGTGGCCATAGCTGCGTTCTGTTGATGAGTGGGTGGTCCTTGTGGTGGGTTAGGAGGAGGAGGAGAAGATGGTGGTTGATTAAACAGAGTCAAGGTCGATGATGTAGTACCTGGTACTCTCGGTGTCAGAGGAGTCAGTCTCTGTAGGTGTGTCTGATCGATAGGTAACTCTGGCCTCTGCATCTCTGTAGTAGATTGGCTCAGAGGTGTAGTATCGGTCGGCATTGGGGTTTGGGATGAAGACAATGGTAACTCATTGGTTCCAAAGGTATCGGAGGTTTGGGTAATGGGTACTGAGGGTGAAGTTTGCACTTCTGGGTACCTCGAGGAAGGCCATGTATCTGGTCCTAGCCACGAGTGCGGAGATAGGGGCAAAGGTGTATCAATCTGGGTCTTGGGTTGTACACTCGTTGCAGATGCAAACGTAGAACTCTGTGATTCTGACTGCTCAGTTAGCAATGTGGTACGCCTGTGCAAAACAGTTCAGGTAGTGTTGGTTGGGACTGGTTCTGGGGTTGATGGTCGAGTTGAATGATATGATGGTGGTTCGATAATTTGGAACCGTTGCAGTGGGTTCGAGGGTTTGGACTCTCTGATAGCCGTCTGCTCAGTTGAAGGGAAGGTGGTTGAGGTAGCGGTTGAGTGAAGGGGTACCGGTGTAGTTGTGCACTGACGATGGCTCAAATGGCATTTGAAAGCTCTGAGAAGTGCTTCAGCTTGGTCGATCTCTTGAGGGGAACCTGTCCAATGGAGATGTAGACTTTGGGCTTGCTTGGCCTGCTGAAAGTGTTCTTCAAATTGTGCAAAGAGAGTGGGATGCTCGACAAAGGTGGGAAGGGTCTCAAACTGCCAGCTGTGCTGGAGCTTGTAGCGAAGAAGGATGTCGGTGTCTTGGTAAACACCAAGTGGAGATTTGGGAAGTTCTGCTTCACCTTCTCATGAATAACAGAGGGTGTAGTAGACTCCTAGTAGCTCTCGTTTTGTGTAGGATTTGCCATTGATAAGGATTATATTCTCTGTACCACGGGTGTAGTTATCGAGTTGATTTCGAAAGTCGCTCTCAGAGTGTGCTCTCTGAAGGAGGTTTTGGATTTCTGTGAAACGGGAATCAGAGAAGGGTCAGTAAGAAGGAGGGGGGAGTCAAGGATACAGGTTGGATGGTGTTCACCTAGTGATAGGCAGGGGTAAACAAGATGTGTTGGACAATGGTCTGGACGAAAGGTTGGAGGGTGCTCCACTGAAGTTATCTTGCAGGAGACTTTGGCCAAGGATGCTCCACTGAAATTATCTTGCAGGAGACTCGGGTCAACTCGTAGCCATGAGGACGAAAGAGAAAGAAAGGAGTGGAAGTATAGCTTTATGATTCTGTTATGTAGAGACGGTTTCTACACATCGTCTCAGTGCGGAGAGATACTGTCCTAAGACACCCCAGCACTATTAAGTTCCTGAAGCAGAATGCCCGTCCATTCTCCAGAGAGAACTAGAGGCTGGCTGGAAATCTCGCAGGGACTGCCTAGGGAGAGATACGACTTGTAAGGTCACAGGCTACTCCATAGGTTTAGCTGTTACACCAGTTATCCTGTCGAGGCAGGTAGAGCTCTCATGCAGCAAGAAGATAAAGTGGAAGACAGTCCTCACTATTCTCGCGCTATGTACAAATGATCGTAAAGCTAAGTTCTACTTACTTTACGAGCTATCTAAATACGAGGGCAATTGCTATTCTACATGTCCTAAAGGAGAATCTTCGTAGTTACTTCAGTACTCTAAGTATAGAAGACCAAGCCCAAGGTAAGATGAGATCTACAGAAGGCAAGCTATTATTACATGACATATCACCAAGCCTGAGTGCTAAACATAGTGCATCTTCGGAAGATCTGAGGTGGAACCGGAGTTGCAATGGAAGACAGGTCAAGGTGGATGCTTGGAGTCAAGAGGCAGCAAGGCGGCTGTCGAACGATGAAGTGGGAGTGTGAAACTGACGAATGACGAGGTGGGAATGTGAAAGAGGCATAGATGGTGGTGGAAGTGAAAGGAGTGTAACAACTGCTGCCAACATGCTGGTGGAGAACTTCCAGCAGTCCTAATCAACTGGGCTATGGCCTCTGCTTCAAACACTATTCAGTTTTTATCGAAGGTATTTAAATTTGCTATACGAAGGATCTAGTTCCCCTAACACTATGCCAGATCAACCTTCTACTCCAGATCGCCCAAAGTTGATATGGCAGGCTAAGCCCAACACTACTCCTCAGACCACCACTGGTAACCCAGCCCATAACAGTCCTCTAGTACCAGAAACTCCTCTCCCTACCAAGCGTATCCCTTTGATTTTTCATGCCAATCAGTTGAAGAACAAAAATCCCTCTGCAGGTGCCAGGTGTGGTAGCAGTAGCACAAACAGCTTAGAGAGCAACCCATCCCTCCTACTGGGCCTGGACTCTATCTCTCGCTCTCCAAGTCCAGCTACCACTACTGTACCAGACACTCCAACTCCACATCCCCCTTCTCCATCTCCCATTCTGACTGAAAGAGCTTTGAGTCCAGCTGAAGAAGATCAGTCCAGTTCGCTCAAGAGGAAATTTGCAATTGCAGGTAAGGTATTCCATATTTCTAGAGATACTCTACTAATTCTACAAATTAGATCTTGAAGACACAAATGAGGTGTCTATAGCACAACAGCACGCTCACTTGCGAAACCCTCGGAACAAGACTGCATCCTCTATGCCTCAGACTGCTTTCGGCAATGCAGGTGAAACTATGGGTGCTGCAGGGTCAGGTTCCAATTGAATTCCGGAAGGTGATTTTTGTTACAAGATCAAGAAAGCCAAATAGCCAGATTTTGTACTTGTACTACAATTACTATTTGCAGTTCACACTGTGCCTTACAGAATGTACCTTGCTGTCAAGAATGAATCTCTCTGTATGCTGCCATACACTGTCTTTATTAGTGCAGTGGAGTTCCTCCTTATGCAGTGTCTGAGAATGGAGGGGTAGTCTTTTGGGTGACATTTGAGAATCCTTGAATAGGTGACAGTCTCTCAATTTCTGTATTGCAGACTGAGCTATGATTCTCCAGATGATAAAAGAGAAGCCAGTTATTCACTTGCTGTCCCAGTTGCATACCAATGAGCCACCACCTCTCTTCTACTGAGTCTGATTCTGAGCCCCAATTGCCAGCTCCACTGAAGGAGGAGGTCACTATCCTCAAATGCCAGCTTCACAGTGCTCAAAGCAAGCTCACTAGAGTGTCTCAGCACAAAAGGCCTTTGTAGGTTTACTTTTTAATTTGCTTTTACACTGTGCTCAGACCCTCATAGCACTACTGTCACCCATGGCTGTGCCATCTGACGGCTTGTGTTATGCTTCGAGAATATTCTAGCAATTACAAGTGAAGCAGACCATTGTGCTCTTGTAGAGATAGATGATGAGTTAGATGACTCTGGCCAACTATCTACAAATGAGGATGAGGCTGAGAAAGCTCAGGCATATGTCACCTATCCTATCATAGTGTACATAGCACTCTGACTTGACTATGACTTCACAGGCAGGATCGCACCTTCACCACTTACAACCTCCTTATCAAGGTCACCCCTCAAATTGCAGAGCTACTCAAGAGTCCTGACCTCAATGCACTTACTAATTATGTTAATGAGGTATGGTACTATGTCAGAATATTACTTATATCTTCTTCACTGAAATACGGCTTCACTAGCTTCAGAATGGGGCTAACTCTGCTCAGAATGATGACAATGCCCAGATCAAGGAAGAACTTGCCTTCTGGGTGAATGAGAAGCTCAACCCTGCAGTTATGCTCCATCCAAAGTTGTGTGAAAACTGTGGCCTCCAACACGATGTATGTGGAAAACTTCTATCTCCCATTGATGTTGATTGGGATGATCCAAAGTGCGTCTAACTCTCTTATAAGAGCTCTAAGTGCTAATACCTCTCTACAGTATTCATGCTAGCATCCAGAATGGCACTTCAGATGTCAATGGAAATTATTTTCTACACTGTTTGTATCCAGACAATGGCGGCGACCCTGAGAATATAGAACATGGCTTTTTGCACAGCCACTGGCTACTTCTGGTACATTCTGTTTATTGTGTCTAAATTGCATATGTCATTGATTTCAATCAACACTGCCACTCATAATAGATGTTTCATGCAATCTTCATTTCACCTTCTGTTGACGACAATCATTTCACAAACTTAGACAAGTGCAGACCACACCAAAAGCAGAAAAGCCCAGTGTGCCGAGGAAGCTCAAAGTCTAATAATGCAATGCTTCTTCAGATGGATGGAAGGGTCACTGGTCATGCAATCGCTTACTCTGCTGTCATGGTTAGCACTGCAATACTGTCTTCTTTGAGAGCCCAGGTACTGATTTTGGTGATAGCTGGTTCTCAATCTGACGGATGCCACCATCTGGACCGAGAACTACAATGGCTTTAGCTTTCCTGATTTTTATAATTTCCTTGTTGACTATTTTGAAGATGTTCCTAACACTGCAGCAAAGGCTCGCATTTCAGCACTCCTCAACTGGTGGAACAGGTGTGTCAACACTTTATGATATCCAGGCCAGCAAGTTATTGATGTGCATTACTCCAGACAGATTTTTCCAGGCCGTGCTCTTCCATCAACTAATCCCCATCACTCTTCCCGTCAGAAGCTAGCTGTTCAGTGAGCATGCATCACTACATCTGTTGAAAATCCAGTATAAAATCGTCCATTCTAGCAAGTAATTTACTTCACCCTGCACATAGTATATCATATGTAGGATAAACAAATTCTATAATATTCACTATTGAAGCGACCAAACTGGTTCCTGAATGGAATGCCGTATGCAAATGTCTGTGGGCCTGTTGCTTAATGACACCCTAAAGCCATATTATAATGACGTCTCCTGTGACTCCATAGTGGTCTATATCGGTCACTTACATCACTATTTTGACACCTGTGGTAAACCTGCACTGAGGTCCACTGCGGTAATGAACCAGCCATACTTACAATAGCATCGCGGAAATGATAGCAATATTCCATTTAGCCACAGAAAGATCCATGTGGCCTATCTACACCATTATTCCGAGCATGACAGTAGTCTCTCACTCAGCCTCGCCAATATATATGCATATCATGTGCACAACCGTTATGCCAGGTCAGCACCACCTGGTAGCTTGATGCGTTATTACCCTGCAGGGTCACTCCACTGCCAACCGACAATAGCGTGCAGAAGAATCTGATAGGTAGTGTTTGGTAGTCTGTTTTCATTGCACAGCGGAGTGGTATCTATCATCATATACTACCAGCCTGGTTTGACTGGTGGAGGCTAAGCACTGCAGTGCAAGTATTACAGACATTTTGCAGTTCACGTGAGCGGGACCTGCCATTACAACCCCCCTCATCACACTTGTGCAACATTATGCCTCCGGTGCTGGATTATTGCCTCCGGTGCAAATTATATTCCCTGGCCCAGGATCCAAAAATTTAGTGATGACCCTGTAGATAGATCGTGGACCCTTAGCGTAGTCCCATACTTGAGGTGTAGTAGGCTGACGCGTCACCTCAGTTCTCGTATCGTATACGAGATACCGAGGTGGGTACCTTAACATACCGCTCCTTTAGTGTACGCTAATATGCCCGTAGTCTCTCGTTCTTTCAGGTAGTTACAATAATACAGTTCTCGTATCGTATACAAGATACTGAGTCTCTCGTTCTTTCACCATCTACATGTTTCCTGTTCTCCGCTCATACAACGCGCTCCTCCCTCACAACCTCCACACCTTCATCCTCTCTAATCATTCCCATCGATACTCTCCTCGTCATCCTCACAGTCACTGAACATCACATCATCATGCACCTCAAACAACGGTCCCTCAGCCTGATCTTCACCAACCTTCACCCCAAAATCCCATACATCCAACACAGTCGTTTCATTCTTGTTGCTTGCGGCAACGCACCACCGGCCCTCAAATACGACCTGCCATACGCCCGTAATCCCCATCAGCAAGTCCCTCACAACAGTCCCGTCTCGGATATTCCACATCTTGAGATTCCCGTCAGACCCAGAGAGGACTTTGAATTCATCGTGCTGGAAACAAGTTATTGCAGCCGTGTGCGCCGCTAATGTGTGTCGGAGCTCGCCCGTGTCAGGATCCCAGATTCGGAGGGTCGAGTCTGCGGCAGCGGAGACGAGATAGGAGGGTGAGAGGCCGAGAAGACCAACGAGTGAGGTGTGCCCTGTGAGTGTGTGTTGGCATTGGCCGTTAACGAGGTTCCAGACGCGCACGTTTCCGTCCATTGAGCCTGAACATGCTTGTTTGCGGTTCACATCCAGTACAACGCTATATACTGCAAAGGAGGCTTAATCCAGGACAATACTTGAATGAGAGATAATAAACCAACCTTTCTGAGTCTGGCCAACTAGAACCCATTTTTGTTCACCAGTGATGATATCCCAGATCCGTACAGTACAATCATAACTTCCAGATACCAACGTCCTTCCTCTAGCAGCCAAAGCTCGTACAGCATGATCATGACCGGGCAGGTGTAAGCAGTGGTACGGATTATCCTCAGCATCCTGACAATCACATGAGAAACCATCCCGAAAAAATACACAGAAAGAACAACTCACTGGATCCCCCTCCTCCGTCCCAAAGCATTTGTACTCTGGTTCGCCAGGCTTAGGCAACTTCCACACTCTCAACGAATGATCCCTACTCCCCGTCACAATCAACGGCCTCTTTGGCCACTTCTCTTTCACAACCTCACCCGACTCCTTCACCACTTCTACGATTTCCGGCTTCACAATCGCCAAACACCTAACAGTACTCGTATGCCCACCAAACACATGCGTACACTTTCCTGTCGCCAGATCCCAAATCCTCACTGTCCGGTCTGTAGATCCAGACACAAGTGTGTCTTTACTCGCAGCAAGTGCCCATACACCACCTTCGTGTCCCTCGAGTGAACGAATGAGCTCGCCCGTCACGGGCGAATAGATATGTATTGAGTGATCATCCGACGTGGAGATGATTCGGCCATGTGAGAAGAGAAGGCAAGTGACAACAGCAGAGCCGTGTGCTGGGAAGCTGATATGCTTTGGGTTATCGTTCTCGATCCAGTATGTTTGAGTTGAATGCTGGGACTTGTGCATGCTAGAGCTTGTGTGGGAGTTGGCAGTCATACAGTATCATTTATGGTATGATAGATCGGCAGAACTTGTCCCAGTGTTGTGGTGGACTGAGTCAGAGAAACAACTGTTAACATCGGGTGGGATGGAGATTGATATTGCAGGCCCTGACAGGGGCTTGTGACTTCTTGACGTTACACTGCCCAACTGTCAGTCACGTCACACCGAAAATGTCCTTTCTCCGCGTTCTGCACCGGCCCACGCGTTGCCTGACCCATCTTGCGCGTCGCCATGCTTCAAATACAACGTCGGGAGCAGCGGCAAGTGCAGGTGCATCTACATCCAAAAAGCCATCCCCAGGTACGCAACCTCTCGCTCGAAGAGTGCCATTTGTTAACTGTTTGTTTAGCTACCTCTACCACA
This sequence comes from Podaxis mareebaensis, assembly GCA_018524725.1. Classification (NCBI taxonomy): domain Eukaryota; kingdom Fungi; phylum Basidiomycota; class Agaricomycetes; order Agaricales; family Agaricaceae; genus Podaxis; species Podaxis mareebaensis. Next base: position 32,322 of record JAEUWP010000314.1, on the reverse strand, counting down.
CCATTGTCTTCATGCCCCGCGGATACTAAGCTTGAGGGTGTAAACTACCTCAAAGGACAGGCTCCAGTACTTGCACTTCCGGATGATCAATACCCAGAGTGGCTGTGGACCATCTTGAAACCGAAAGTCTATGCGGATGATGGACCTGGAGGAAAGGCTGACCGGGTGAAGCGAAGGGCGGAGAAGAAGCAGAGAATAAAGGATAGGAACTTCATGTCGACGCAATAGTTCTTTTCATGGTACGTTCCCGCCGTCGGTCTATGGGGGCAACGTTCATGAACTTTCTAGGCATCTTAGGTGTTACCGGTCCGCGCTGCTTACGCGGACAAGAGGTCATTCGTGTTGCTGCTCATTATCTCACCCTAATACCTAATGGTGTACTTCTAATCGCCCTTGGTGCTCGAGATCTCGGCACTATCCATCAAATATACTCCTCTGTTGTCCAAACTGGATTGGCCTTTCATTTTAATCCTTCGAATGACACGCAAAGGACCAAAATAATCCTTGTTGCCCCTCGGCATAGGTACGCCTCAGTATTTCACGTCTTCCCCCATTGGGTCTACCCATATGCCACATCGAAAGTAGCCTAACCTTCTGCAAGTACTGGAGCTTCCTTATCCCGGCCGCTGCGGGCTAATTCTCTCCCTGCATTTTCCTACTGCAGTAGGCCATTTCAATGTCTTCATCTTGTTCCTGCATCTCTTCCATTTGTTGATTATCTGGCAGACTCCTGATCAACAATACTGATACTTCCACAAGATTTCGCGCTCTTGTATTGTACAGCTTCATTGACCTGCTGGAGAATCAAACTATTTTTGCAACATTATCTGTTCCTCTGGACAGGCAACACGGTTCATTGGTCGCTACTTATTGTCCCATCAGCCCAAAATCACGAAGGTGATTTGAAGACGCCATCTAGTTCTCGTGGCTCCACAGTCCTTCTGGCCCACCGGATAACAGTACCAAATTCACTTGCCGGATTTTAAACATGGCAGGTAACTTGATATTGACAGTCAAGTTCGGCAAAATGAAGTGTGCTACCCAGTTGCTAACATATCCTAAACCCAGACCTGACATCATGATGGTAACAAATCCCATCTGACACTGCTCCTCTTTTCCGAACATGACAGCCCGCTTAGCTCGTACTCCTCGCCTATCCGCGCTTCTTGGAGCCCCTTGGTCCTCAAAGCGAGGTTCCGGGGGTCACGCATCAGGATCATATAAAAACGATCGGGACGAGGTACTCGCACTGTCAATCTTTGGTCAATCCCAAATCCACAAGTCAACGACGGTGTTGACAGACAATTCTCTTAAGTACGTAACTGCCAAGTCCGTTTTAAACGTGGCGCCAACTGAACGTGACATCGTGTTGCACCGTGTAGACCCTTGTTTTTTCGGCCAATATAAGGACGAACGTAGAGATTGTGGATCATCTTCCCTCCAAATCATAGCTCAAGCTCAAGGACGATATCCCACCCAGCGCTCCTATGATCCCGAGCAACCATCTTCCACTCCCGTACGACATCCTCAGTACAATATTCCAAAAATATGTCGAGGACGCCGCCGCTTCAAGCTCAGGCCTATCGTCTCAGCCCCGCAGAGACTTAGGTCCAATTTTAGTCTCGCATGTTTGCCAATACTGGCGAGATGTCGCGTTCTCCACACCGACGATATGGTCGACATTGACCATTGACTCCCGTCTCTCATATCCCCTTATATCCCACTTCCTTACTCTTGCCAGGGAAGCTCCTCTATCCCTGTACGTCTTTTTGTGGTCATTCGATGGGAACCGCTCAGATCCAAGAGTCCTGGATTTATTGCTGTCACGGATGACCAGGTGGCGGTCCATCGGTATTTGGTTCGATGAAGACACGGCGAAAGATATTCTACAAAGGTTCGACGAAGGCCATGGAGCAGAAGTTGGCTGCGTGCAGATGTACGAGCCATCAATTTTGGAGAAGGCAATCATCGAGGGTGGAGTATTTCTGTCTACAGAGACCTCAAAGAGGATTTGGCAGTTCTTCCTCGACCAGAAACGTTTCCCCCTCCTCCGTCAACTACATTGTTCGATGGATCTGGGCTTTATGGGCTCACTTGATCTCCGGGATTTCAACTGGGAGAAACTCACCCACTTGTTGCTCTCATCTCCACCTCCCATGACGGAGTGCCTCCTACTTCTTCAACGATGCAAGAACCTCCGGTCCCTAAATATTGACTTCCGACGTACATCGGTTACTTCTCTCCCTCCCTATTCACGACATTCGATGAACATCCTCGAAGCGCCAATAATCCCCCCCAACTCATTGCGCGAATTGACGATACAAGTGGAGCAGCCAGTTACAGGAAGATTGCTCAGTCAGTTTACGAAGTCATATTTGGACTCTGGAAATTTCGTCGTTGATGTTCGGGTCTAATTACGCAGTTACGTACATATTCCTGTTGTAATTACTGTAGAAAACCACATTTCACGTTCTGTCCCTACAACTTTGCCGAAGTCCCCACTTTCTACCACTTGGGCCCAACCGACTCCTAACCGGAATCAGCCGGGTATTATAGCACAAATCATGGGAAGCACTCACTTCACCAGCTTTATAAACGAGCTCTCGTTCCCGGAAACACCAAACCACCATGACCATCAATAGATTCGCCTCTAGGAGTGACAACAAGACCTCCGCAATGAGCGCGCCCCGTTCGACTTCCTCACTTGAATACGAAATGCCAAGTAGGGAAGCGACAACAGTAGATACTGCCAGCCAAGTGACCCCAGCCAGCCAAACGATCAAAATCATAATAATCCTGGCCGACAGTGGAAGGCGAGGTGGTGAAGTCAAGGATGGGTGCGCAAATACAGGAAGGACAGAGTCTGTAGTTATCCTAGTTGACTTCCTTCGATCATTGAAAATAAGTCCATGATGAAGCAGGGTTAGGAGAAGTGCACATGGACTGAGGTATAGTGATCTGCGTCCAAGGAGGGGAACGGAGCATGCGAATGCGGTAAGTGAAATACAACAGGAAGCAATTGCCAGCTTCGTGATTCGTTGGCTGACAGCCTTTTCACCAAGAGGTCGTAGGTCCATGTCGAGCAGGTGCTGTTGGGGAGTACTATGTGGGGAGTACTAAGTGAAGAGCGGCAATGTATTATAACGTAGAGCTTAGAGTGCTGCGCATTCTCATTAAGTATTAGTAAAGGATGAGGTCCACGTCTAACTACGAGGCGTTCTATTAATTGCCCCCTGAGGGTGTGGCTATCGGGGGAGTGTTATTTATTACAGCGAATGTGGATCTAAATTTATCTCTGTGCAAAAGACTGCTAACCACAACCTCTTATCCATTCTGAGCAAGAGAAATTCTTCACCAAGAGGTGACTGGTGGTACTGCTCAAACGTACGGTGGTTTATTAGGTTTGAGGCTGAGTTAGGTCCCCACTCCGAGGCCTCATGCGTTAGGGCCATGGGAATTGTGCAACGCAACGGAGAACCCTCATGGTTATGTTGCCACCACCTAGTCCGGTGAAGGGTGCATCCGCAGCTCCTGCTCGGAAGACGGTTGATTGAGGTCATATTTAAATATTACCACTGGTTCCGATTTGTCGCTAAGCGGTGAAATGATCCTTAAGAGGCGAAATCAGTCGGTTACCCCGGAGGCCCAGAGGTAATGTGCGTAACCAACAAAGGAGACCCACCTTGCTACATTGTAGTGACTCACGACCTTCATGTCTGATGATTCAGGACGTCACTCACTGGAAACAAAAGGTTATTGTTGGGTCTCCTTACAACAACGTCCTTGATACATTTACTAAGATTACGGCTGAGTCCCCCATTCGCTTCAGATCATACACGTTCGATAATGTCCCCTAGCTGCTAACAGTTCTCCTAATATGTACGCTAATATGACCTGTCAATTGCGCCATGTCATTCCAATAAATGGCTTCAAAAGCAAAGGACTTACTGATCCTAGGTCTCCCTTATCATGAGGCGCATCACGCCACTCGATCACCGCCTTCTAACCCTCATGAAGGACAACCCTCCTCTCTTTCATGGTCAAAATGCCAAGAGTGCTCATAACCGCGACCTCAAAGACAATCAACAGGAATTCCAGCAGCGTGGAAACCTCCTTGCGTAGCGCAGATCCCTCGAATGCCAATGATAAGAAACGAAGGTTTAAGGCAATAGCCACGAGCCATAGGAGGACGATCAACCAAATGATGGAAATCATAGATTTCCACGCAGAGAGTGGGATGTTTGACTTCCCTCTCATCGTGGTAGTGGCAGCGGAAGGTTTTCGTGTGTTAAAATTCATGTGTTTTGTGTCCGAATGCAGGAGAGCTCCATGATGGAATACTGTGAGGGCAAATGCAGCTGGGGTGAACTCCGAGGAGGTAAACCCTAACGAGCCGACCATCGAGCAAACAAGGGCGGCAGTGGAGAGACAGAGAAGTGATGGTGAGCCCTTTGATTTGGTGGCTAATGCGAGCAGCAGCAGTAGTGTCAGGGAGGGCTGTAGGAACAGCTCCAACCGCCTTTGTCTGGGCCATAATTGCTAGCGCTTCCTGGGCAATGAACAATTATAGACACTGGGGAAATTCGAGACGATGCCCTTCAAAGAGATGATATTGCGCCATTTTGTACTCTTACAGATAGTCATTGTCGCGGGTGAACTCAAGGTCTATAAATAATGAAAAAAAAAGAATGGAACGAAGAGGGGACTTTCGCCGTCCGGCATCACGAAACCCAGCATGTACCATGCGCTCATTGGCTTAGAGGCCGACCTCATCGATGCCGTTTGCCATTTGTCTCATGGGGCCGATTGATCATGAGATTCGTGGAGGGATTGCGACGTCTGAAAACAGGACATCGGAGGATTTCTCTGTCCGTGGCATATGGCAAGCCGAAGGAGGACCAGAAATAATATGCCGAATCCTGAAGACCATGGGCTCTTGGCGGAGTGCTTTTGGCTGTGGCTGCAGTCCTAAAGATGCTGAAGACGGGCACCTTAGGAATGAGTACTGGGAAAGACTCGAAGCCCAACATACATGCCATCGGGAGGCCACAGATAGTCGTAGAGAGGAAGAACACACGATTAAGGCTTGTTAGCCCAACAGGTAACAGGCTTCATGCTGAATCCAGCGGCCCAGGTGGCATCAGAACGAAAGGATAAAGGGTATCGTGATTCATCGTATTTGCGACATTACAACATTGGAAGGAGTTCGTTGGGAGTCTCCAACCAAGATTCCGGGTTTTCAGTTAAGCATCTACACAATCTCCGCAGAGCGTTCTATGCCAATCGCCGGGAGAAGAAAAGAGAAAGGAAACAGCGCCGGAAGGGTGGCCGAGGTCACCAATAAAGAGCCAGTAACCGTCAACGACCACGGCTATGCCGACTGCTTTCCGAACGTCCTTTGCCATCGACGGTCCGCTGATCCTGAGCGCTGAGTATGCGATAAAACCGTGAGTGAATATCAGGCTTTTTCCAACTTGCCGAGTGGACGAAGGGATATGTGATGTCAGGCTAACCTTGACTAATCCCCACCTACATAACGGAGTCTCTTCCGAAATTGTCACAAGGGTATATTATAGGACTTAGAAAGTGCGGCTTCCTCGGGCCATAGTTGTTCTGTTCTTAGCCTCTGGGGAATTCCATTTCATCTGTATCTCGGCCATCAGTACTTCAGCACTGAGCACTAAGTTAGGAGCTCTTGAAGATCCCGCCAAAAGTATGGCGTCACGGGGGTGTAATGATTTTAATCATGCAAATAAGCGCTCACAGTGATCAATTCATCTCTCTCAAGGTTGTCTGGGATCAATGGGACTCAGCAAGAACGGTCGGGGTATTTTGACGAACTAACACCTAATGTACAGAAACCTCAGTAATCATTGGGTAGAGGTACTATGCGGCCACATAACACATGCATCAAACCTCAAAACATGATAAACTACGAACGACATGGAATGAGAAGGAAAAGCGGGCAACAGAAAACTAACACACCCCAACACAACTTTCATCCCCTGGTCGAATGAGCTTGTCCCTGGTTTCCTTGTCCACCGCCTCTCCTTGGCCGCCCACCTCTCCTCCCGTAGCCGCCCCATCCGCCGACATACGCACCCGGTCCCATCAAGCCAACACCACCAGGCTCACCAAACGTAGCTACATTCCTTTCTCGCTCCTCCTCCCTCCTATTCCTGCCAGCATTACCTCCACCGCGCCTTCCACGACCTCCACCGCCCTGGGCACCACCAGCCGGTGTCGAAGTCGACGACGAAAGCGAATCAAAGAATGATTTCTGTGGGTTATACGCCGGCACGGGTTTCTTCTCTGACGTAGCTGCTGCACCATCGCCATTGGCCTTCTCCTTGCCCTCATCACCATCAGCACTTTCTCCATTCGCACTGCCCTCTCCGTTCACAGCGGCCTGTTGCTGTTGTGCAAGGGCAGCCTTATTAAACTTGGCATTCATACTCTCGAAATCAAAATCTGTTGTAGGGACTTTGAGTTGTTCGGTTGGTTGTTGGGTTTGACGACCTCCACCCGGGGCACCTCCACGCCTGCCTCCACGACCTCCGTTTTGCGCGTTGCTGACGCGAAGATCACCGAGGGCGCGTTCGACACTCTCTAAAGATGCAGCGGCGTTCTGCACCGGGTTGCCGCCACGGCGGCTCGCACCGGCATTGGAACGTTGCTGTTGTGGCTGCTGTTGCTGCTGCTGCTGCTGAGGTGTCCCAGGTTGCTGTGGTTGCGGTGCTTGACCCGGGATTTGGGGGGATTGTTGGGGTCCGGGTGGTTTAGGTTGTTGAGCTGGGCGAGGATAGTTGGGCTGTTGTTGTTGTTGGGGTATACCGGGAGCGGGAGCAGCAGTGGCAGAAGCAGGGTAAGGGGAATAACCGGCGGGAGGGACAGGACCAGGGGCAGAAGCCTACAGAAGAACATAGTCAACATGATATTTCCTTTGAAAATCAAACGCGAAAGGCAAGTTCAGAAGGAAGGCAACGGAGTTATCCACAGTGTTTATGCGCTCTCGGATAAACAGTTTCTTACATCCGTATTGGTTTCATCATGCAGTGAAGGGGATAGATCAAAGTGGGGAAGGTAGTAAATTGTGACTCACCCCTAACACAGCGGGATCATCATGGACACTCCGTTGTGGGACAGGCTCATCAACAGCCAGATCCTTCACTTCGGAGGCTCTGAAGATGATGTACTGATATGGTTCCTGGACTGGGGGTATGAATTCATTTGGCGGCCTACAAATTTACGTTGTTGAGCTCGAGGCCTATGCGTGTTCCAAAAAAAATCCGCACCGACGAGACTCGGTACCCATAGAATACACTAGTAGCAGAAGTTCAATACGCAGAATTCAGCGAACACAAGAGACCAACGCACCGTTGGACAGTTGGATAGTTGAGGCTACGGGGTCAATGCCCGCTAAGATGCCTCTATAACGAACATCGGAATGGGAAATGAGCGATATAGGTTTTCTGTGTTCCCGGTCAGCTGTTGCACCATGATAGAATCGTTCACAACGCACCCAATAAAGCTGAGAGCCATGACGGAACGAGAGCAAGTCGGAAAATGAGAGAAGACTGTACAACGACGCGTGTTGACGTGTTTTGGCAAATTTCCAACTCCGACGATGGTCTTGCCAAATACCCACCAAAAAGTAATCCTGGCGTCTTTAGTTCCAGGTTAAGTATTCTTCTCGTTTCCAGAATCTGCGTCTCAGGTTATTCTGGCTCTGGGAGATGCCGAGTAGGTGAGAGCATATAATAGAATACTGCTAGTACTATAACAATCATGACACTGGCACTATGACATGCACACAAATGGAACAGTCTCCCGCGGATCAACCAAGACGGAGTTCATCCAGGATGGCGATCTATCGTGGAGAAATAATGCGAGGAGATTGGATGAGAAGAAAGCTCGGAGGAGGGTAAAAGCTAGTAGAAACACGGCGTAAGAGTCAATATCGTATCCAACATGCTAGTCTTTTACCTCTTGCGCGATCCGAGGAGAACATGGGAACAATGAGGAAGCATAGAAGGGTCATGAGCGGTGAGAAGGTAATAGATAATAGTGAGTAGGTAGAGTGTGGCGTGGTCAAGTGAAGAAGAGGAGTAACTGTCGGCCGACCATTCGCCAACCCAAGCGATTGGTCAAGCAAGGAGGTGTCATTGCCACGAGTGCAAATGAGGAATCAAAGAGTCTGAGGTGATGGATGATGGGGGATAAGATGGGATATTGAGGAGAAAGTCCAACAAGCTATTGCGTATGCATAAAGCTCATAAAGTCATAAAAGCGACGAATGGTCAGGGGCAATCGGCGCAGCGACGTAGGACAAGAAATTTTCAGCGAGATAAGTCCTCAGCTTCTATTTTCATCTAAGGCAACGAAAATGCATCAGAACGTGTTCGGAATAACAAGGAAAACCTAATACCCACTCTTGGCAGCGCCAGGGGCTGTGGGCTGCCCTCCACTGAGGTGTGGATCAATGGCTTCTGCGGGGTTAGACCCGGCCGGATTGGCAGGCGCAGGAGGTGCTGCGGGCGCCGGCTGCTGTTGTTGAGCGTCCGTTGTGTATGCCCTAAACGGTGGCTGAGCTAGGAGAGGTCGGTGAAACCGTGCCCGAAATTCGTTAGCGTTAGGATCGCCCGGTGGAGGGCCCGGAGGTGGCGGCGCACCAAACGGGGTGGGATTGCCGTGTTCGTCGTGGGTTAAGGGGATATAGGATGGTGCACCAAGGTTGGGTGGAGGACCAGGAGGAGCCCCCGCCCCCTTGGCAGCCTGTTCAGCATAGTGCATGCGTCGCTGTGACAGAATAACAGAAAATAGAGTTAGCGCGTTACGCGTGCGGGGTACAAGGTGAATTATACCTGGTGGTCCCAACGATCCCATGCCTCGGCGATAACAGGCTCCAACGACGCGAGCTCATCGTTCGTCATGTTGAGAGTGCGTAAAAGGTGCTGTTTCAAGAGTGGCGCACATGAGAAGGAGAGCAGGAGGGTGGAAGCAAATGTTTGGCCACCTATGGGTGGTCCCTGAGGGAAGGGCGGTTCGTGTGGGATCGGGGCATGTGGCGGAGGGATCTGCTGGAGATCATGGGGGATAACTGGCGGATACTGGGCCTCTGGTGGATTACGGTAATGGACGTCGTCGATAGGCTGCATCATCTCGTTCCCCATGTCAAGACCAAGCTCCCGCATCTTGCGCTCTTTGACCATCCGACGATGCTTCCGTTGTCTCTCCCTCGCCGCTGCTCGTACCCTATCCCTCCTCGCAATCTCCTCTGGCGTAAGTTCCGGTTGTTGAATGTCCTGTTGTGGCGGCTGGGGAGGCGGAATGTGTTGTGGCTGTTGAAGGGGATGGTGCGGCGGGTGTTGTTGATGCTGCGGATGTTGCTGCTGGTTGGCGTCGGCACTGTAGGCAATCATGCCCACTGCTGCATTTCTATCTCTCTCCCGTTTGCGACGCTGCCTTTCAGCAGCCTTCTCCCGTTTGATCCTCTGACTCTCGGTTTCGCCCTCGCGGGGCCGCTTGCGTGAGGAGGAGCCCGTTGACGCCTGCATGGAGTTGTCCATAAAACTACAGGAAAATGTATTTAACTCGTCGTCGACGACTGGGACGGCGTGCCCCGTCGAGGTGATGCCTGGCGTGACGTGCGCAACGGCCTGAGCGGGCGTTCAGTGACAATATCGTGACGGTCAGTGACGGGAGGTGTTGGAATGACCTGTCACAGCAACCGTCAACACTTATCCCTCCATCAATCCCGTGGGAACAAAACAACAGCCTCCTGTTTATTTCAAATTGTCAAACTTGCACATCCCTTGTACAGATATAAACGTCATTATAGCCGCCAGCTTCTCGTCCGTCCTCACCCATTTCCACAACTCCGGCAGCATGAACGCATGGTCTCCTGCTATGTCAATCTTCGACACAGATTTTTCATACAACGTCCAAATAAGCGGTATAACGTCCTCGACTTCAAAGTATTGTGAACCCCAAAGTCGAATATAGACGGTCTTGAGCTTGGGTGCCGCTTCCACAAGCCGCCTAGCTTCACGAAGAAGCTGCTTCCCGTCATAGTTTGACACCGGATCCAATGACAAAGCTAGTGTTTCCATGTTCGGCGCCACGATCGTGTCCAACACCCTTTCGTGCCCCTCCTCTTCGTGATCAACCGAAAGGATCAACTCCTGAACCCGAGACAATACAATCTGCTCCGGGAGGGATTTCCGCATGCTATTTGCGGCTTTGAGCACCTCCCGAGTCATCCCGTCGGCCCTCTGACGGAGCACAGTGACGTTCATCCTGATAAAGACCGCTGAAGTGAGGTACTGCAGCAACTTCAGGCCAACGAGATGTGGCAATCCGTAGCTGACGTGAATGCTAAGGTGCGTAAGCTTCTCCCAATACGGCACCTCGGACGCTTTGGGAATGTACGACCAAGGCGAACAGGTTCTGAAATCAAAGCGCTCGAGCTTTGGGAAGCGAATCATCGATGTTACGAGCGAGGCTGGGATATGATAAGGGTCTTGGTCGAACCAATACCGTGTGCGGAAATCGACGATTAACGATTCAAGGTTCTCCATGAGAAGTGGATTGTCAATTATGTAGCTGATTCTCCTGGTCAGACTATGGTCGAGGACGATTTTGATATTCTTCCAACGACGATAGTGCGGTACTATGACATCTAGCAACTGCCCGTAGGTCCTCTCCAATGGAAGGCTGAGGAACAGGTTTTCGCGATCGACTCCAATGAGGTCGAGTGAAATGGGTAATTCTCGGCTCCACCTGAGAAAAACCCCTAATTGCCTATTTGGCAGCGCTTGACTGCCTCCAAAATGGACACAGTCCAAGATGAAGTCGTTCCATAGGTATGAGAGTGATGTTATAACCACACGCCAACGCCGGCAGACACTAGCCAACGTTAGTTGTGGGGGCATGGATGTGGAGGCGCTGATGATGGTAGGCTGTGTATCGCGGACAATCCACTCGAAAAGCTCTTGGAGCACATCGTCTGGTAATACGTGGATACCAGAAGAGACACCCGGGACTTGTGAGACTTTCCGAACTGGCGGCTCGGCAAGGCGCAATGACTGAAGTAAGATAGCCAGCATTGGCCTGTAGGTCAAAGTGTGGTGGTAGGTTGGAAGAGGCATTCGCGTCCATATCCGTGACCATAACACTTATGTACCATGTCACGCGATAACAATGAAGTCATGCACAGCAAAGTAGATGTGTACTGCACAAAGCACCACTTGATAAATGCATATTCTGCTGACGAAGAGGCCTAAGAGACTCCATCCAGTCTCCACTCACTTACGTTATTGTGAAGGCAGAATACCGTAGAAAACACAGATAACACGGGGCCCGCATGAGGCATCGATAAAGAATAGTCACTCATAACTCGTGTTGTGATTTGGGAACGAAGGTTGACCTTCAGAAGACTCACAACGGATTCATGTGGCCCGCCAAGCTCTATTGTACCGACAGGCAGCTCGCAACTCCAACGGGCTTGAACGACTTGTGGCGGAGACACTGAACAGTGAAAGCCTGTCACGCCCATCCCAACAACACCGCTGGGCTCAACCGTCGACAGCAAATAACAGCCACTACAGTTTCGGGTGGCCGTGAAATAATACAATATTGTCCATGAATAAAGCCATTCCGCGCATCCGAAGTGCAACTTGAGACTGTATGTCCTTGAGGCCGAAGCGCTCAGGCGCCCACTGATGGCCGAGGCAGGGCAGTGGTGAACTTTTCTGAGCTCAAATACATCAGGACCAAATTAGACCACAAGAACGAACATCACTAAAATTTAGGATTTCTGATCAGGGAATATCGGATAAATCGGATGCTCATAATCCACCTTCAGGCAAGTAATCTGAGATAATATTATTGGACCCCTGATAACGCCAGATATGGCTAGGCGAAAATAGCCAGATGACAAAATATATTCATCGTTGTGGTTGGACGTCACCAGTGCCTACCAGTTCAGCAAAGTCTGATAATAGGCGCCATGACCTGACTTACTGATAACCATATATAAGTATTCACCTGGCAGATGACATTTCCTCATTTGCACAAGTCATGATATACACTGATGTTTAGAATAGTCGATGTGGCTCCCTGACAAACAATGGTACTCTTGAGTCGCACTGGCATAGATAGGACGTTGATGTCATTGTTATATTAAATGGGGTGCCATTATATTTTGTGAAATTCTGATAAAGATAGGACGGGTATATCATCATTGAGCGCAGTCTAACCTTCATGATAATTGCTGCCAGGCTTATTTCGATGACATGGCTGTATCATTGTGATGTTGAGCTAAGTGCCGGTATCGTTCTCATAATACCTAAGCAAATGATGTGGGCCTACAATGCTGACATAAATAGAGCAATTATATCATTCCAAAACTAGACGATATATTGTTACATTTTCCATCACAGAGGCACCAAAAATGGCGGCTAGCATTCAGTTTTGTGCCCAGTGGCCGTGGGTATGCAAATTGGTTCACGATTGAGATAATGCTTAAACATAAAATGGTCTTTTTATATGATATATCATACTACAATAAGGTGACTAATACATTACGAGGTAGCACGACGAGCCCTCTGAGCAGCCAGCTTCTGATGAGACGCCTGAGAATTTGTAGTTAAAACAACAAAATCATGAAATACTTGACTAGAAGAGGGATAATATGAGTAAATGCGTAACTGAACCATATAAGAAATGACTCACTTGTTCCACCAGTTGAGGAGCATGTGGACACGAGCTTTCGAGGTAGAATCAGGAGTATCCTCAAAAAAATCAACAAGAAAATTATAGAAACCATGGAAGCTAAAGCCATTGTGCGACTCAGTCCATGCCATAGCATCAGTCAGATTAAAAACCAACTAGGGCAAAAATTAGCTCTCAATAGACATAAAATTGGTGGCAGGACAGACTATAACAGCAGCGTAAGCAATTGCACGACCTGTGACCTTCCCATCCATATTCAGGATGGTAGAGACGTTGGGCTTCCAGTGGTTGAGCTTCTGCTTTCGATGATGTGGGTGCTTGCCCGATGTGCCAGAGCTGAAGTGACCTTCATCAACCGTGGGCGATATGAAGATTGTGTAAAACATCTAGGATGGTGGTAGAAAAGGCTTGAGTAGATGGTAAGTGGATAACTGAATAGAGTGTACTAGAAGCAGCCATTGGCTGCGAAGAAAGTTTTCTTCCACGTTTTCAGGATCACCATGTCCATCAGGGTATAAGCAGCATAAGAAATAGTTTCCATTGACATTGATATCTGAAGTGCCATTTCGAATGCTGGTGTGAACCCTTCAAAGACATTAGTGTATGAGATCTCATATATATATGAATGCTAACTCAGGATCACTCCAATCAAGATCTATGGGGCACAAAAGTTCCCCACAGACATCATGCTGAAGTCCACGGTTGATACAGTTCCTTGGATCAAGGCGATCTTGAGGATTGTACTTGTCATTGATCCAGAAGGCAAGTTCCCACTTGATACGGGCATTGTCATCAGTCTGAGCTGAATTGGCACCCTCTTGGAGCTGCCACAGTAGCAGATATGAGTGAAGGTCATAAGCAATGTGCGTATGTTATACCTCATGAGCATAAGCATTTAGTGCATCAAGATCGGGACTCTTGAGTAGCCCAGTAAGGCAAGGAACCAGCTTGATGAGGAGATTGAAAGCTCTGAATGTACAGTCCCGGCTGCATGGCGGAAGGTTGAGTATTGAAAGATATGAAAAGGGGTAAGGGATTGACGTACTCATGAACAATTTCATCATAGTCTTCACTGCTAGGGGACAAGGACCTTCGGCCACTTGATACACCATCTGCCTCAGCAAGAGTACGGCGATCAGCCTCCCCAATGATGGAGAGAATAGTTTCATAGCATGATACAAGTCGGCAAATGGCTCGGCCATGAGTTCTAGTCATGCTGCAAAAAGTTAAGCTTCCATGCAAGTAAAGACAGGTAGCTTGTGAACATACTAAGGCCGTTTGGTGCAATGCTTACTAGATGCTTTGGCAACCTGTTCTTGAGAAGCTTGCAGCTGATGCTTTAGAGCAGCAATCTCCTCATCAGGAGTAGACAATGATGGGGGGGAGGTAGAGCAACTCATGGTGGTTTTCAACTTGAAACGCCATGGCTTTATGTTGGGCAAATGTGTTGAAGAACAAGTCGGTCCATATTGCCACAGTAATGATTGATGAGGAACCATAGCACCATTTGTCGCCTGATCCCCACCTGATCCCCACCTGATATATCAGTCTTAGTACCAAGAGGTTATTATGCAGATGTTAGAATATAATGGACGAATTTGACTAAATTTTATTCCAAGTGAATCATTTCCATTCTCCGTGCACCTCGTGCTGAATGCTTGTGGACCTGAAGCTTGGTAAGTAAATTGATGACGACAATCTGTTCAGCTACAGACAATGGGCATGAAGATTCAGTGCTAGATATATCATTCTATTCAAAACCCCTTATATTCATTCCTTGTACAGTGAATGCCAAAAAGACATAGTAACAGGAACACTTGGGACCAAAAAGCTTAAACCTCTGGCAAATCAGAGGAGTGTAGTATGGCAGAATTAAGGATCCATTTTATGGCACTAGATAAGTATACTACAAATTGCTCTGATACATTTGAAGAATTACGGTACAGGTACAGATTTGAGTCATCGAGGCTGTTCTTCATTGCTTACTCTTATTACTTGTACTACTGGACTACTCCTGATCAGTGGTGACACAGTGTTGACCCTCCCTAGGTTCCTCAATAGGCCTGACCCTCATCAGTGCCAGCACCAAGGTCCAGCAGTTCTAATTCAGTGGCCTGTAAAGAAAGTTGAGAGAAAGTAGACAACAAGGTATATCACTAACCTTACGCTTTCCCTTGTTGTGAAGCGGGCTGTTCGTTCCACTCTCCCTTTGTTCGTGCTTCTTCTGTCCATGGCTAAGATGGGGGAGGGTAAGGGTGTGAGCCTGGGGAGATCTAGTTGGTGTTGCAGGTGACTGGGCCTCAGATGAAATGTAGGTGGCATCATCAACACCAGTTCTCTGAAGAGCTTGGAATACTTCTTTCTCATCTTCAAGATCTTGAATCACATTAGCCAAAGAACATAATCAAAAGGCAAGTTAGACTGCACCTGCGACTGCAAACCTCCTTTTGAGTGGAACTGGTTGGTGTTCTTCTGCGACTGGGGAGTTCAAGGTCAGAGGAGGGCTTGTGCCTGAGCCCCTCTCAGTTACAACCAAAGGGGTGGAAGGAGCAGGATGACGTGTTGGAGCTTCCATATTGTTGCTTGGGGTGGCTGGACTTGGTGAGTGAGTCAAGAGGCTGGCATGGTCAGAAGAGCTCAGCATTGGGTCTGTCACAGGTTCATTGCTGGCGGTAGTCTTGATTTGCTTCTGATTTGATCGAAAGATCAAAGGAATGTGCTTCCGAGGAGTCTCTGGAGTAGAAGCCATAGTGTCAGCACTACCAAGAGGTGCAGAGCTGTGGTGCACATGGCATTTCAAGCCACATATTGGGCGGGTTGAGGACTGGTCTGTGTTCGAGGACATGGGGTTAGAATAGCGCTGTCTCTGCTGAGAAAACTTAAATACCTGGTTAATTGATCTCTGGATCATATGCATGACATTGAAGGCCAGAAACCCTGACGAACTTGGAAGAATAGAGGGCCATAATTGGGCAGTGGCAGGGAAGTGGAGAGGTTGAGTCTGCAAATCATTGGCTGGGTGTCCTCAGGCGAGGGTTTCCTCTTTGAGAGCATAGTAATTCAGAGTTACTGAACCCGTAGCAGATGGATTTAGTCAAATTCGTGCGGTCAACTATTACCTATTGTCTTCATTCCTGTCAAAATCTCCACTGAGGCCAATAGAGGGAAGTAGGGAGGATTGGCACTCTAATCAAGTTATATGTGGGAATACATCTCCCAGAGTCCTTTGGGCCATGCTGCATCCGTAAGTTGAGATCTTTGTCCAGGGATGCATTGACTTACCTTAAGCAACACATTTTGGGGTGCTTGTGATGGTTGTTGTTTGTGAGATAGAATGGCCATGGTCAAGGAACCCAGACGTAGCAGGAAACACTGCTTGAACCTGTCTTGTAGTACTTGTATCGGAAAGATTGAGTTGGCCATATGCTGGGAAGCACTGAGCTCAGTGCTGTACATGGGTAGGGAGAAATTCTGTGGTGTAATCATATTAGATTGCTGTTGGAACATGGGAGTGGAAGTGGATGAGATGGCATTCGGTGACAATGGCATTGACCTAGTTGAGACAGTCTGGCTTGATATGGAGTCGCTTGTGGCATGAGAAAGGCCAGACGCCAAATAAGCGGGGTTGTTTGATTCCATCCGTCGTCTCTTCCGACTCTGAAAACATGGAGGATGTGCATCATCATTGACTGTCATGTCTTCTGCACATGTGAGTTCTGTCAAATTATCCCTGATTGGATTCAGAGTAGAGCATGGGATGGAAGGTGGGACTCATACCAGTGCTAACAGGTCGAACTCCATCTACAATCAATCAGGTACCACATCTGCTGACAAAGTGAAGGGTGATCTCACCCTTTTCACAAGACTTGAGCATATTCATACACCTCTGCAGACCCCCCATCCCCCGCCTTGAATTCAGTGTGAAACCCGTCCTTTTCCCACTCTAGATGTTCAACAGTAAGATGACATCCACTGTAAATGCGTCTATCTGTGTCTGCCGACACAGCAATGGCGCGGCGCAACCAATTAATCACAACGTCGCATTAATCCCAATCGATACTTACCTGTAGGTGGGGCAACGGCAGATCTCTGGTATGGCTGTATGGCTCAGGGATGTGACAGCATGGCCTTGCCGCGTTTTTGTTTTTTGAGCTGGACTCTGGATTTTTGATTGTGTTGGTTATTTGTTCGCATATTTGGTGGAGGCCAGGGGTGTTTTCGAAGCACTTACAATTATCCAACTTGCTCTTGAGAGATATCCATAGTTCTGCTTTCTGAATCATTGGAAGCTGCTCAGGAGCCTGGCATTGTGTCAAGCATAAAGCATTTATTGCGAATTTCATGACCAATGCAAAAACTTGATTTGCAGTAGTCCTGAGGTACGCCATCGACTCCTCCAGGAACCCAATGATAGTGTCCACGAGGATATCCACAGGTTCATGAACATTCTTGCCTTCGTTCATGTCCTTCTCAGCCTTTTTGCATACCACCCATGAGGGAAATGTCACAGGAGTATGATTTTGGGGTGGCGATACGAATGGGTGGCGGATGAAGATTTGAAGGCAGTACAAGTCGCGAAGACACCGATGATCTGTGCACGAGCCGTGTTTGTATCAAACTGGAGTTTCTCGTCTGCTAGTTGGGCCATGTTTTCTGTGATTTGTTTTTCAAGTTCATTGAGTTGTTTCTAGGAATAGAGCTGAAATGAGGGAGGTTTGTTATTTCAGCATTTTAGAGCATACCTCAGCAGTTTTCTCTGCATCTGCAAAATGCACTTCCAGTGTTGAGTTTAGATATAGCTGTGGGTATGTCTGCATGGCAGCTTGCAATGGGTCTGATCTTCAAAACTGAGGCTTGTATAGATTGGCCTTTAGACTTGGTCAGTGCCCCAGGAGCCGTCCCTGGTCTTGCCTGATGCAGTGTTGCCTGACATGGTGTAGTCTTGCCCAACGTGATGTAGTCCCTGTGTGCGGTGTTGTGTTCATGGTGGTTGATGAAATTGAAGTCTTGTTGCATGATGGGTTCCGTCGTGCTGGCTTTCAGTCAGACGTATCTTCCTGGACAGATCTTTGTAAGGGATGCAATGGCCCATGGGTTCCCGGTGGTGAGATATGAGATTCGGTGGATGCCTGAGGAGGGGTTCAGCCATTGGTATGGCATGCTTTGATTGCAGTGTATGAAGAACTGGGCCAGCTGCCAATTTGATAAATGTTATCCACATGATGGTAGATATAGCTAAGTACGTATGTAGCAAGTGCGTCATATTCAACTCTTCTTCAAACCTGCATCAGCCATACCTACAGCTCGTTCAACTTTTGGCCAAACAACCTCATTGGTATGTGCATCTTCTTGCTCAGCTGTGCCAACTAACAAGGATCACAGACCGGAGAACTCGATGTCTCTTCAGGTCAATCTCTCGGGCAGAGATCTCCTGGACACGTACCAAGATGTCATCAATGGCAAGAACATAGACTGGGCGATTTTCACATACAAGAAGGGCACAAACGACCTGAAGGTGCAAGCCACCGGAAATGGCAGACTTGAGGAACTGGAAGAAGAGTTTCAGATGGGAAGTGCGTCATCACTCGCCATATTGCTGATTACCAGATTGATACATACCAATAACATGGCATAGGATCCAATATGCCTTTGCTCGTGTACAAGATCCAAATGTACATTTTCATCTTGTGCCCTGTTTCTCAGAATGCTGATTCTTTCTCACAGAGCCATCTGCCCAAGTTTGTCCAGATCAACTGGTGTGGTGATGGCATTCCAGAAGCCAAGAAGGGGTTATTCCATACTCATTCTAGCACTGTTGGATGGTTTCTTCATGGTACTCACGTCATTATCAATGCTTGAAACGAGGTATGTGGTCCCCAGATGAAGGAGTAAGGGGGGAACTAGGCCTGACAGGACCCTCCTTGCAGAGTGATGTCACCCCTGCGCTCATCATGTCCTGAGTTGAAGCTGCTTCTGGCACCAAGTATACAGCACAGAAAGAAGCACCCCACAAATTTGAATCAATCGCACCTATTGGAACGAACTACACCCCAGTAGGCAAGGTTGATATAAATGAATTGAAGAAGGTGCAATCTCCGAGCATTCCAAAACCTCCACCTCCGCCTGCTTCTACTCACCCTGCATTTTCTAGTTTGAACAAGCCCACTACCTCTGCTGCATCTTTGTATGGTAGACCCACGCCACTGAAAAGCACATTGAGTGGGTCTGCACCCACAGACACATGGCCTGAAGAAGAAAGGCCTATGCCCCCTGCACCTCCCCCTCCTCCCACTTCTAGTCGTCCTCCTATGTTACCTACGACTATTCGACCGGCTTTCAGCGCATTGGTTTGTCTTCTGTTAAGTTTTTAGGATGTATCTAATTGCTTTCGTCTACAGCATCCTGCAGCAGCCACAGTGACTCCCAGTTCCCCTAAGCCCACGGCTGCATCCAGCATACCTACTAAGCCTGCAGAGGAAGACAAGATTGAGCCTAACAACTTTGGGTTCTTGGTGAGTGAATTGCAGAAGCTGCTTGGGAGGTTTAGGAGGTTAGGTAGGGATGCGACTGAGGAGGAGGCTGTAAGGTTATTTGGGGAGGTTTTGAGTGCAGCAACACTTCCCACCATAAATGTAGCCCAGAGGGGAGTGCTTACGATGCATACTGCATAAGGATTGATGTAATCAATAACGACACTTTCTCAAGATGTGTTTTCCACCTCATTTACCTCAAAGTGCAAACAAAGCACACACTCCAGCAGCTATTAAAGGCTGCACCCACACTTTCTTTTCCCCTCAACTTCAGTGAGCTGGCTTTGACCTACACAACGGGTCTGGCCAGTACAAGAATTGCTGCCCTCTCTTCAGAATAGCCTCTTTTGTTTCTCCAGAATGTCAGAGGGGGTGGGGACTGTACTCTTGGGGGAGTACCGTGTTCGAGAGGTAGGCCTGTGTTATTATGCAGAGGTGTGAACATGCCAGCTTATTCCTTGAAGTCACGATCTGGCCAGCAGTACGAATGCGTCTATGCAGTCCGGGCCATCAGTGCTAATGCCTTTGCTTCTCTTTCGAGGAGAGCTGCTGAAGTTGAACTCCTGCTGGAGCAGGCAGTTTGTGGCTTGGACCGCCTACCAGTACAGGGAGTCAAGTGCAAATGAAGTTCCTCATTAGCTCGGCAGCCTTCCAACTTATGTGAACTCCCTGCTGGCTCCCCAGGCTCCCCTGATTCCACCCAGCTCTCAACCTCTTCAACGTCTATGCAGCTTGCTACTGCCATGCCGCCTGCCCTTACACCTGACTACCAAGAGTCCCTTCCACCTGGCTCCCTTATGTCCTGCTCTCAAGAGTCCCCTGCACCTAGCTCTCTTATGCCTACTTCTGATTCCCTTACCTCCAACACCCTTCCTGATGCCCTTCCTGACACCCTTCCTGACACCCTTCCTGACACCCTTCCTGACACCCTTCCTGATGCCCTTCCTGACACCCTTCCTGACACCCTTCCTGATGCTCTTCCTGACGCTCTTCCCGATGCCCTTCCCGACTCCATTACTCCCAACTCCCCTACACCCGACTCTCAAGAGTCCCTACCACCTCCCAAGGCCAGCCCTACTGCTGTGGATGGGAGGGCCATCCCTGCTCGTCATTTGAAGAGGACCCGGGACAGGGACTCCTCAATTAGCAAAGGCAGTTATGTTGTTGTGAAATCCCTTTGAACACAATTTGCCTCTCAAAGCATTCCAATTCGTACCGACTTCTGCACAGACAATTTATCAGTCACTAAATGTGGGTATCTTGCACTCCGCTCCTCCAAGAAGGGTGACTCTGGTCCTGCAATGCCAGCCCAGGAGTCCTGCAATGCCCTCACAGAAAACAGCATAGACTACTACCTTCTGCAGGGCTATGGCTATGTTCCCTGGAAAGGTAGGCTTTCTTCACTTTGCCAACTTCCAGCTCAACACTGTTGCTTATAACACACCTGAAGGAGAGTTGCCTATGCCACTACTTGATGGAGACGGCAGGGTGATCGCTGTCCTTGCTGGCAGACCCAAGGGAGATGTCACTTACCTTGAAGACTGCGCTAAGCTCCATGAGTTTATGAGCTGGTATGCTGCTGAGGTAGACTTTCCCCTCTCCAATCGAAAACACCACTGGGGAGATTATCCTACTGTTGACACTGGAATCACCTATGCCCAGGGTGACACATACATCCATAATTTGAAGCTAGGCCCCTTACATGACATGATGTGGAAGTTATTTCAGTTCCAGCCTTTCCTTAGATCCCTAGGCTTCATCAACTGTAAGTCCTTTCTTTTCGGATGTGTTTCACTTTTGCTCATTCAGAATTGCTCTCTGGCACAGAACCAGTTGCTTTCAGCTTGTGGGCACCAAACCTGTACCAGTACTACCAGCAATACATGGACAAGATTTTTTCTCATCCACACCTGAAACCACTTCGGAGAATTAGCACCCAAAGCGTATTTGCTGATGCTTCTGCCAACAGCCTGCCCAAGGCTTCCACAGTTCGACATCGTGACTTCATGAACCTCCCTTTTGGTTGGTGTGCAGTTTTGGCCCTAGGGAGCTTTGACCCTACTCGCGGTGGCCATCTTGTACTCCATGACCTCAAGCTGGTTGTTGAATTTCCCTCGGCCTCTGCTATTTTATTCCCTTCAGCCACAATTGAACACAGCAACATTCCCGTTTGCTCCCATGAGACAAGGGCCTCTATCACCCACTATAGCCCAGGAGGCATTTTCAGGCACGTCGACAACAGGTTTAGGACTGAGGCTGTCTTTCAGAAGGAGGATCCAGACGGCTTTATGCTTGTCATGAAGCAGAAGGCAGATAGGTGGAAAAGAGGGCTGGGTTTACTGAGCATGTTAGATGAATTGAAATACAACAGAATACAGAGGGAGTTGGAGGAAGGAGAAATACTTGAGTAGTTGTGTTCTGTTTTAGATGACAAATATATTTTAGCTAACTCTCCCTCTATGAGCGCAGTTTCCAAGCACTAAAGCAGGTTACATCAGCCTTCCTGGACCCTGGCTGTGTCTTTTCAAGTAACAGCCGTTATGCTGCTGTGCTGGCCTCTAAAGCGTCCTGTCCCTCTATATCCAGTGCACTTTTTGGCTGTATTTCTGTTGCTGTTTGCTCTCGCTACAATGCCCCCCAGTCAACCTGGCAAGCACTTCTGTGTGACGAGCTGTGGGCAAAGCTTTTTTAAGTCTGTTTCTCTTACTCGACATCAAGCTACCTGCCTCCACCTTCTGCGAGCCCACAAACGGTCACAAGAGGTTCAATCTAGTGGCAACCCCTCAAAAGCCTCCTCAGTTCAGGCTTCTGATCTTCTTGTATGCAGTTCTGAACAGGTAAAATCTGTTTGGTTACAAAATGCCTGACAAACTCACTGATAGCATATTTCTAGTCTCCAGAATCTTCAGCTCACAACATAATCAGCTCAGACTTGGATACTCTTAATTTCCCTCCACCTTCTATATATTCAGAAGCCCCTCCACTGGAATCCATCAATGGTACAGCCAGCTCATCCTCCCCTCCCTTTCCCATCACATCATCAGGGAGACCTCGACACAATTATCACTTACCAAAACGGTTTCAAGACATCCTACCAGAGCCTCTCATTCCTGTTCCACCAGCAGCAAAAAACTGTCAGCTAGAACCTATCCCTCCATCAGGCCTAATTCGTTGTGTCAAGCTTATTGTACGGGACCACCTGCAAACTGTGGCAAATCAATTTGGCCTATGGCGCGATTACCCCTGGTGTCCATCTTTTGACCCAGATCACTGCATTACCCTCAAAGATCTTTCCAATGCCCACACTACCAATCCCCCTCCTGCCGATGCTATTCCAACTCAACCCCCTGCTACTTTCATGACTGACAAGCCCTCACACTGGCCTTTTCCCAACAAAACAATCCAGAAATTCATGGCATGGCTAAACAACAGAAACACATCAAAGTCAGAGTCAGAGGCAAATGCTCTGGTTCAAGACTGGGTTCTATCACCTGACTTTTGCATTGAAGACATGGCCAACTTTAATGCGTGTCAAGAGAACAAGAGGATGGATAGGGAACTTCAGAATTCAGGTTTCTGGGGTCACTTTCATGAAACGTCAGTCGAAATTGATGTTCCGTCAGGATCATCTGCTATTCCTCCAAGAAAGTTCTCTGTTCCTGGTCTACTCCACCGAAAACTCATGTCTGTAATCCAGGAAGCATATAACGATCCTCTTGCTCATCTCATTCACCACTCTCCCTTCAAACTCTTCCATAATATGGAGACAGGCAATGAACATGTTTATGGTGAGATATATTCCTCAGATGCGTTTCTTGCAGAACACGAGGACGTTCAATTGCATGGAAAGCTACCTCCTGATGATCCCCATTGTAGGCGTGAAAAGACTGTCGCAGCTCTCATGTTTGCTTCAGATGCAACCCATCTGGCAGACTTTGGCAACACGAAAGCCTGGCCTATATATATGATGTTAGGGAACATCTCAAAATACGTCCGATCTCAGCAACCCTCTAGTGCTATACACCATTTGGCATATATACCCACAGTAGGCCATTGAACACACTCTAGTTTTCTAGTCAGCTCATATCCAGTTTTAGCTTCCTGACTCATTCCAAAATTTTGTTTCACTATTTCACTCTTCCTGGCACTCCCAAAAGGCTGACATCCTAGCTCATTGCTGCTGTGAGCTAGTACATGCAGTCTGGCATACCTTACTTGATGACAACTTCATTCACACCTACAAGTATGGAATTGTCATCAAATGCATTGACAGCATAGAGTGTTGTGTATATCCACGCATATTTACTTATTCTGCTGATTATCCAGAAAAGTGAGTTATGAATCTATATGTTCTGTACTCTCCTTGTCTTATATGATTTTCTGTAGGGCTCTATTGGCTACAATTCGTGACAAGGGCCTTTTCCCATGCCCAAGGTGTTTGGTATCCAAATCTGAACTTCCAAACCTTGGGCTCAGACACGATGAGACCATTTGAGCGAAGAATCTCCGCTCCTACTTAGCTGAAAATGTCTCTATTGCCCAGAGAGCAATCTATAACCTTGGCTTATCCATACGTAGCTCTGCTGTTGAGGCACTGCTCTGCAAAATCTCAGGAGTTCCCACTGTTGTATGTAGAACATCAACTTCCTTCTCTAATTGGCCAATCACTGATAAAATGCCATTTACTAGAATGCTTTTGCTGAGTGAATAGGGGGTCACTTTAATCCCTCAAGAATGCTTACAGTTGACCTTCTTCATGAAATTGAGCTTGGGACCTGGAAAAGCTTATTTACCCATCTCATCCGCATCCTTTATGCAGCAAGTAGCAATCACAATCACCTTGTAAACCAGTTGGATGAGTGGTAAGTGACTTTTACATATATAATAGCTCTCTTTAAGGCATCTTACAATGTCAGAACAGGTATCACTCAATCTCATCTTTTGGAACTGGTAACAGGGGCATATGCCAGTTTTCTTCTAACTGTTCTGAGATGAAAAAGATGGCTGCACGAGACTTTGAGGATTTACTTCAGGTAAAGTATACTACGCCCACATTTTATTCTTAGAATAGCATGATAACTAATAAGTTTACTAGTGTGCTCTTCCATGCTTTGAAGGACTACTGCCCGAACCTCATAACCGCTATCTAACAAAATTACTGTATAGATTTGCAGAGTGGCATGCTCTTGCCAAACTACGGGTGCACACCGACACAACTCTTAATTTACTTGACAGTCTCACTAAGGAACTTGGTCAATTACTACGACACTTTCAGGCTCATACGAGTTCAAATTTTACAACTTTGGAGCTTCCACAGGAGAAGGCTGCTCGACAATGCCAGAAGGCTAACCAGCCCATCAACACGTCATCCAACTCCTCTAGATCTTCTAGCCACCAGCATTCAAAGGCTCTTAACCTTGCTACTGTCAAATTTCATTTCATGGGAGACTACGTGGCCCACATCCGCTTATTTGGCACTACTGACTCTTACTCAACTCAACTGGTATGTCAATGCATCTCTTCAATTCTCACAGTTTGGATAGCCTGGTCTAATATACTGGGTTTTATTTAATAGGCAGAACAGTCACATCAATCAATCAAGAGCCTTTACAAGCTAACTAACAAGAAGGACTCTTTACGCCAGATCGGTACCAAACACCTTCGCCAACAAGCCTTTCATGCAATTGAAAAACAAGAGAAACAAGAAGCCAGTAAACCAGAGCATATTGCAAAACACCACGTCATCTCATACTCAACAAATAACCTGATCAATCTGTATACTTTTGTTGCCAACTGCACTGATCCTGCAAAAAAGGAAAGACTTGTTTACTACTTAATGTGAAACTCTGAACTTTCAGCTAATAGTGATCTGGTACCTAACAGGAATTTATCACCAAGCTGAAGGATTATTTATTGGGCTGTATTCTAGGACAGAAGTTTGATGGCGATATGCATGACGATTTCACTGATAGCAATCGCAACACAATTTGAATCAAGAACAATACTGTTTTCTGACACCAGACTATACGTATCAACTATACAACATATGACATTCACCACAGTTATGACACACTTAACCCCCGGAACCATCCATTCTGTATGGTTATGTCACCTGAAACAGAGGCTAACCCAGTAGCTCACCCCTTCTGGTATGCTGCCATCATTGGAGTCTTCCATGCAGATGTACAGCATATGGGAATCAACACTCAAGATCTTAGCTGGAGGACTATGGATTTCCTTTGGGTGCAGTGGCTAGGGATTGAACCTGACTATGTGTCCAATTGCCACATAGCTAGGCTTCCCAAATTTGGCTTTGTTCCTGATACAGACGACTTTGCATTTGGCTTCCTTGATCCCTCACAGGTTGTTCGGGGCTGTCACCTAATACCAGCATTTGTTGAAGGCCGAACTGAGCAGTTGCTACGGTGGAAAGAGCCAACAGAGGCAAGGCCAAATGGGGAAATAGATGACTGGGTGAATTATTATATTAACATGTATGTGTGAAACGAATAACTTATCATTAAGAACTAACTCTAATACTTCAGATTTGTTGATCGCGATATGTACATGAGATATCTGGGATTGGGTATTGGCCATCTAGATGGCGCTACATCATCTCCAAGCCCCTCTAGCCCCTCCAGCAATTTCACCTCTAATGAAGAAAGCACAGAGGTAGCTGATGACATAGAAACCTCAACTTATGATGGACAGATTATAGGAGCTGAGGAGGACTCTGAGAGCAATGAAAGTGTTGCATGGGATAGTGAATCAGAGAGTTTAGAGGATGATAGTAATAATCAAAGTGATGACGACGAAGAATATGATGCCCTATAACATCTTTGTATTATGTTGTATTTTCTGAAATTATCAAAGGCTTGGATATATATGTGTTTAAGTGCCTAGTCCTCTATAAAATTGTGACTATAGCTAATATCTAGTGACATGGCGGTCACCAGCTGATACACTGGTTATCACGCTCTCATTATACTTATAGTGTATGATATTCAAACATCATCTTCTAGATATTGTGTCTTAAGTATGACCACATAAAATCATAACAAAATCAGACTGGAAAATCCTGATCTCAACCAGATATCTCATTATCTGAGGACCTCCTACGCGATCTTTCCCTTATCATTTTTATAATGATTCCTTCCATTTAAGATGGCAGGGGATATGCTCATATAATACCTTCCCCATCATGGTAACTTCATGTAATACTGCCGAATAAAATATGTGACAATATAAGGTGATATAATTGCAATATATTGCACTATAGTGCTCGTTGGACCTGTTTTTGAGCTGTCACTGCTGAAATGTCACACCAGTTTTTCAACAATTTAGTGATGAAACTCGTGGCGCCAACCCTGGACTGATGCCTTTCTACGCTTTCCGCAATCCCAAGAACCGCAGAAATGCTTTGTATGGACTGACTCTCTTCGCCGTCATCTACCTCATCTGCACAGAAACGGCACTATTAGGCTACAACGAACCCCCACCAACCTTCGTGGCAACTCCACGTCCGGGCTCTGGTGTCGACTCGACCACCTCTTCCCTTTTATCCCCAGCACCCATCATAGGGGAAGACAGAGACCCCAGAATCTTGCTCGTCTCTGCGCTCTTTCCGCTCTCCAAATCTAAACACTCTCACGCAGAATACAGATCCTGGCTCTCCAACTTCCTCGGGTCCATCACAACCCCGATATACTTTTACGCACACCCCTCCCTCGCCTCCACAGTCCTCTCCGTCCGAGGCCCCCTTCCAATATACCTCAACACCACCTTCACATCACCCTTTGACATCCCACCTCTCCAGGGCTTACAGCCCGCATACAAACATCTCCATACCCTCGACCGAGAAGCCCTTGTACATAACTCGGAACTGTATGCAGTGTGGAACGCGAAACCATGGTTACTCGATAATGCTGTTAAGCAGCTGAGAACGGAAAAGGGCGAGGTGTACGAGTACGCATTTTGGAATGATGCGGGGAGTTTTAGGAGTCAACATCACTACACGAGATGGCCGGACCCAAAACGCGTGAAGGAGGTGTGGGAGGCTGGTGTCACACGTGTGAATGATGCTGGGCTAAACGTTGATAGCAAAGACTTGTTGTTCTTCCCGTTCACCGGGACGTTTAGTTGGTTAAAGAGGTATTGGCGGGAAGACGACGGACCTGTAGATGCTGAGATTAGCGAAGGTGAGTTGGAGATGACCTAGTCCAAGCCATTTCATATCGTACTCAAGTGTTCTTTTTATAACTCGGGCGCTTGCGCTTCTTTGATTTCATGACGCCTTGGCTCCAGGATCATTCTTCGGAGGATCTCCCGAAACGGTCTCGTGGTGGTCAAGAGTCTACTACACCTACCACGATTATTATCTTAGCAAAGGCCATTTCGTGGGCAAAGATCAGACACTCATAAACTCCCTCTTTTTACTCTTTCCCTCTCGTACATTCGGCGTATGGTTTGGCGACCCGAGCGCCCGCATTGGGAGGCCGCACTTTGACTCAGGAGCGCTGGGTGCATGCGGGAATACGTGGTTTTATTACCAATTCTTCCTTGCATCAGATGAAGAACGACAAGCAATGCGGGAACAGTGGATGAGAAGCTTGGAGGAGAGACTCGAGTGGCCGTGGAAAGGGTGGAAGTGGTGGTTGCAACGACAAGAATGCAAGCTCGCCCGCGTTCTGTGGATGCGGGATATGCTTTGGGATGTCTTCGGTAAAGGGTGGAGTGTGAAGAAGCGTGAGTAGCCGACAGGACTCGAGTTTGTCGAGGTCCATCATGACCTGTAATTTATATACTACTACACACATTGATCATATTCCAATTCCTACGAGCCGCCAACTTCACTCGTCCTTGCAGCAGGTCCAGCAACTCCCCAACTGCTTAGGACTCCATCCTTTACTACAGGGGAGCTCTGAAGACGCGCAAATGAGGAGGCATAGTTCAGGCTCTGGCTCTGGCGCTGGCTGTGGAGCATTCTGACAACAAGTCCAGCACTCTCCGCTCCGGTAAGGATCCCAACCTGCAGGGCATTCCTGTCCCTCGGGGAGACAAGCCAACGAGCAACTCCCAGACGTGTCCTGCCAAGTAGCGATCCTTGTGAGTGGGGTTCCGAGGGCAACAGGTGTCGCCAGGAATAACGTGGCTAAAGCAGTGATGAGGATAGCTTTCATGTCTGTGTGGGTTTAATAAGTTCTGTCATGGTCTAACATTAATATATAAATAAAGGACTAGAGACGGGCAACGTACTTCGTACTGAGTGGGGACAACGGTGTGGAAGTCTCACCCAATGGTGAACCCTTTTTATGTTCGTTCCTTGAGTACGTTCCTTGAGTACTGGTCTTGGGGTGATGTCGGGTTATTTTGGCTTGAGGTCATGCCTAGAGCATTTGCGCAACAGTTTTGATATTCGGCAGAGGCTTAGCGTGGATTATGGGTTCGGCTTGATAAACATCTGTCGCGGCTGCAGTACATTGTGTGGTGGAAGACAGTTTCTGACTATGTTCATATCCTGCTTGGCCGTAGAAGTTGCCTTAGCGTGATTTGTGTGATCTACGCTAATGCGTGCTCGGCTAGACGTATGAAGTTAGGCTTGGCTAAATCTGCACTGAGGCAAGGTGCGGAGATTTTGGAGTGCTGTGGTGGTGTTGTGGTGGTTTGTTTGAACGTGTTGGAGATGTCAAAGAAACGGAGAAGTATGAGCCGAGTTGTACGAGCATCATGCCATGACTACTCAACTTCGCTGGCGGGAAATTTGAATGTTGGTAGCGGGAAGATGACGGACTTGTAGATGCTGAGATTAGTGAAGATGAGTTGGACATGATCTATTGTCCAAGCCATTTCATATCGTGCTCAAGTGTTCTTTTTATAACTCAGGCGCTTGTGCTTCTTCGATCTCATGACGCCTTGGCTCCTCCAGGATCATTCTTCGGAGGATCTCCCGAAACGGTCTCGTGGTGGTCAAGAGCCTACTACACCTACTATGATTACTATCTCAGAAAAGGCCCTTTCGTGGACAAAAGATCAGACACCCGTAAACACCCTCTTTCTACTCTTTCTCTCTCATATATTCGGCATATGGTTTGACGACCCGAGTGCCCGCACTAGGACACCGCACTTTAACTCAGGAGCGCTGGGTGCATGTGGAAGCACATGGTTTTATTATCAATTCCTCCTCGCGCCAGACTAAGGACGACAAACAATGCGGGAACAATGGATGAGGAGCTTGGAAAGACTCCCCTGGCCATGGGAATGGTGAAGTGGTGGTTGCAACAACAAGAATGCAAGCTCGCCCGCGTTCTGTGGATGCGGGATATGCTTTGGGACATTTTTGGTAAAGTGTGAAGAGGCGTGAGTAGCCGCCGAGATTCGAGTTTGTCGGTGTCCATCATAACCTGTAATTCATATACTACTACACACACTGACTACGTTCCAACTGCTCCAACTCGCCAATTTCACTCGTCCTCGCAGCAGGTCCAGCAACTTCCCAACTGCGTAGGACTCGATCCTTCACCACAGGAGATTGGCGAAGGCGCGCAAATGCGGAGGCATGTCCGAGCCTGACGTTTTTCTAACTCGTAGTCTGGCTCTGGCTTCGGCGCTGGAGCATTCTGACAACAAGTCCAGCACTCTCCGCTCTGGTAAGGATCCCAGCCAGCAGGGCACTCCTGTTTCTCGGGGAAACAAGCGAACCAGCAAGCCCCAGGCGCGTCTTGCCGAGCAGCGATTCCCCCTGCGAGTGGGGTTCCGAGGGCGACGGGCGTCGTCAAGAATAATGTGGCCGTGGCGGCGGTGAGGATAGCGAATGTAGATTTCATGTCTATGTCGGTTCGGTAAGTTCAGTCATGATTTAACTTTAATGGATGAATAAAGGACTAGAGAGGGAGAACGTACCTCTCACTGAAGTGGGCACCAGTGGTGTTGAGGTCACCCAACAGTTATTGAGCCTTTTTATGTCCGTTCTTCGGGTAGTGATCTTGGAGCGATGGAAAGTTTATTCTGGCTTGAGGTCACCCCTGGAGCCTTTACGCAACGATTTTGGTGTTTGGTAGAGGCTGGACGGGGCTTATGGGATCGGCTTGATGGATATTCATTGCGGCCGCAGCAGCTTTCTGTTCGCGTCCAGCCCGGCCGTAGAAGTTGCCTCAAAGTGATCCGTGGTAAGCGTGCTCGACCAGAAACATGAATTTGGGCTTGGCTAGATCCGCGCTGAGAGGAAGGTGCGGAGATTTTGGAGTGCCGTGTTGGTGCTGTGATAGTTTATTTTGAATGTGTTGGGAGTGTAAAGGAGACGGAGAAGCATGAGTTTGGGTTGTACGAGTGTCATGCCACGGCTACTTCGCCGTCAGGTAATTTGAACGTTGATATCAATTCTCTGGAACGCCGCTGGGATAGTCACGACGAGATCCGGCTATGGGCTCGATCACATCCCGCACATAGTCTTAGCCCTCTTCCCCATTCATGAAGGTTTTAGTTGGCTGAATGGGTATATTAGCGGGAAGAGGACAGATTGTATGTTTGCTGAAATCAGCGAAGATGAGTTCGAGACGATCTGTGTCCAAGCCACTTCAGACCGTACTGGATGTGATTGGTGGCTGCAGCAACAAGAGTGCAGACCGGCCCGTGTTCTGTCGGTGTAATCGGATATGCCTTTGCCATGCCTTCCCGAATATCTGAACTATATTCCACGCCGGGGCCATCTTCACAAGATTCGACTGGAGCTCCATTACATCCCGCACACAGTGTTTATGTATAGATGTGGTCGCAAAGACACTGATATCGTTGAACGACCACTCCCCGCTCGTACCAATTGACTATTGTATCATTTGACCGTCGTCCTATTATGACCGCTGATTTTAAGTGGAGTTTTTACAGCAGGTTCAACACTCCCCAAGCCGCTCAGGACTCCAACCTGAAGCACATGAGATCGGATGAGCCGAACAGATGTGGATGTGGAGATCGGACGCCGGCTGGCCATGAAATCGCCATCCGTCATCCTCCTCCCATTACTTCGACATCCGCCGACTTCGTTCCCCGGCCACGCAACATACCCGGACCATCCATAACGACGTCACTGCCTATACAACCACTGCCTTCCGCTCTCGGAAGGTGGCTCAGCAATGTCGACGACGGAACGGCTCCACCAGTTCACCATCCCATATACGTCCTTCCGACCTCCGATTTCATTCTAAGAATGCCTGTTGTTCCTTGTGTCTCGAGAATCCCGCAACGTTGGAATTCAGTGTTAGGAGACGAAATTCCGAGGTGGTGATACAAGGCTTGCTCGTGACTCATTCCCTTTCTTTTCGCTCTATTGACGATTTTTCTCAATTTTCTAGTATTTTCCTATGTTATATACCATACGGCTCGG
This sequence comes from Podaxis mareebaensis, assembly GCA_018524725.1. Taxonomy (NCBI): domain Eukaryota; kingdom Fungi; phylum Basidiomycota; class Agaricomycetes; order Agaricales; family Agaricaceae; genus Podaxis; species Podaxis mareebaensis. The sequence goes on along the minus strand of JAEUWP010000314.1, from coordinate 681 downwards.
ACCTTGAAAGATAGGTAGTATAAAACGTTGTAGTAGGTACGACGAATACAACTTATCTTGTCCCCCAATTTTCCCTCTGCTCTCTCCTCGCTCTCGACTCTCTATCTCGCTTCAACCCATAACCACTCTCAACGCCAGACGGACGCTGGCACTCTTCGCTTTAAACCCCGAACTCGCCTCTTCATGGAGGCATGCCTGAGGCTGAGGATTGGGCTCCGGGTCTAATTCCGATTCTGGCTCTGGTTCCGGTTTTGGCTCTGGTGCGCCCTCACAACAAATACAACAGTGCCTTGCTTGGAAAGGGCTCCAATCTACAGCACACCCGAGCCTCGTGGGTCAGCATGCACGAGGGTAAGGCCCAGGAAGTGCATCATCGGCACACACTGCGATATCTTCAACGAGTGGGGTTCCAAGGACAATTAATGTCATTAAGAGGAGCAAAGCTATAGCAACAGTGATGAGAGTAAAGATGGATTTCATGTCCGTGATTCAGAATTGTCAGCCCGCGGAGCCGAAGTCAACAGGTGGAGAGATTGGAATATATCCGAGACCGAGGGACTAGAAGACGCTTACTATAATGAGGTGAACTGGACGTTGGGTTGAGTCTCGCGCCTGAAGTGACAGTAGGGAAAGGTAAGGGAGATTTTAGTGTTATTATAGTGGCAAAAAGGTGTGATACGA